>PVHP010027066.1:0-24098 GCA_004024765.1 Zapus hudsonius | reverse complement strand
CCCAGGAGTACTTGACTCAGCACCCTTTGAACTAGGAGCACTAGCCTCAGAACCCTCTGAACCAGGAACACTCATATTTGAACACTCTGAACCATCAGGACTTGTCTCAGCACCCTCTGACCCAGGAGTACTTGACTCAGCACCCTTTGAACTAGGAGCACTAGCCTCAGAACCCTCTGAACCAGGAACACTCATATTTCAACACTCTGAACCATCAGGACTTGTCTCAGCACCCTCTGAATGAGGAGCGCCCATCTCAGCACCCTCTGAACCAGGAGTACTTGACTCAGCATCCTCCGAGCCAGGAACCACTTCTTCCCTCCATGGACAAAAGCCAGAACAGTATATTTCCTTAGTTGGTCAGTTTAGGAGCCGTCCATTACCTTGGGTGCAGAGATGGGCTGGTGATGGACCTCTCTGAGAGCCATTTTTGTCAGTTGTGGGTAGCTCTGCCAAAAGTCACATGTGCACTAAAAAGACCAGATTTGTGCCAGCTGATATCCAGCCCCATATGAAGGCGGCTCAATTAATTGTGTTTACCATCATGTACACTTTGCAGTTGAGCTTCCTATGGACTCAGTGAAATCACAAATGATTTCATTCATTTGTGTCCATATTTGTGTTTATCACAATTCCTAGAAAAAATGTGTAAGAGGCAGCAGGCAGTTTGAAGTGGACATTCTTTCTCTGCCACCGTTTTCCCAGGCTCTGCCTCTTGTTTATCACTTCCTCTTTGTGTGATCCTAATCAACTCCTCTCTTCAGTCTTGAGGCTAACACCTCTCTCTTCATGGCTTGTCTGTTGCCCTCATCCAGGTGCTCATTTATGAAGCATTAAGGTCTTGTTCATTTGTTCTGCAATAAACAGGAATTGAGAATACTGATCACAGGAATAAAAAGAGGAGTCTTAGAAGATCACCTTGGTACACATCATCCTCCACAGGTAAAGGTTTGCCCCTTCGTGAACATCAGGACCTACCTACTAACTTCATACATGAATTCATTGCTGCAGTTAAGTTACTCAAGTTGAGTAAAGAGGCACAACTCAGAAAGTGTTTTTACAGAGCATCTTTCCATGTCCCGCGATAGATATATTCTGTCTGTGAGAATCCTAATTTGGGGTTAAAAGAAGCAGAAATATCCAAAGTTATGGGATGCGACATAAGCTCTGCCTCTCGCTATCACTGTCACTCATTGTTTTGTGCAAATTTGTCCTTTTCCTATGAAATCAATCACAGGTATCGCCTGTGGTCATTGATCAGGGATGTGGTGCCCAAATCAAGCGGAGGAGCAAATTATTTTAAGTGGTGTCATGGTTGGATCCAGGTGTCCCCCACAAACAATTGAATGTGTTCTGATAGATTGATCCTCAGCTGATGGCAGTTTGGGTTTTACAACCTCGATGAAGCTGTGTTGTTGGGGGTGGGCTTATGGGGTTCTAAGCCAGCTCCCCCTTGCCAGAGTTTGGCACACCTTCCTGCCGCTGTTTGCAGTGCTGTGGCAGAGGTGATGTCCACCCTCTGCTCATGCCATCGTTTTTCCTGCCAGGATGGAGTCTCCCCTCAAGTTCACATTGTTGGGGGTGGGCTTATGGGGGTTATACGCCAGCTTCCCCTTGCCAGAGTTTGGCACACCTTCCTGCCGCTGTTTGCGGTGCTGTGGCAGAGGTGATGTCCAGCCCTCTGCTCATGCCATCATTTTCCCTGCCAGAATGGAGTCTCCCCCCTTGAGTCTGTAAGCCAAATAAACCCATTCCTCCACAAGCCGCTTCTGCTTGGGTTCTTCCTGCCCAGCAACTAGAAAGCTGACTGCAACAAGTGGTGTCATTGCCAATCTGATGTATCAGCGGCATCTCTTGTAGTGGATTCCAGCATCCCTGCTGCCCAGAATCCCCTGGTGGGTAGGCGGAAGGACAAGAGTGTGTTCTGGTTAGGGTTGGTATTATCTTTGTCATAAGGTGTTCCTGAATCTGACATGCAGTTATGAAGGGTTCAAAGTAAATAGATCAGAAAGTAAGAGGAATGATAGAAAAATCAAGCCTTGTGTATCAGAAAGCCAAGATTGAACCTATAGCAGGTACATTTGTTTAGGTATCATTTATTAGGACTTGGTGAATTGTCAGAGTAAGAGGGAAGATTCTGATGAAACCAGTTTGCAACAGCTACCTGGTAATCCTCTCGATTCTAGGTGCATATTGGGAGCTTGTTGTTATTCTCCACGGTTCGTTATTCACTTTGAGAAGAAATAGTCACTTACTTATAATTAGTGATGGGGATTCTAGGTAGCTGGTCTCGTGTGCAGCCTTCACCTCTCTCATGTGGATCCTCTGTCCATGTACTTGTATCTGTCTTCAGTAGGGAAGGAGAATGGTGTTACCAACTTGTTAGACTGGTTTTCGCCAACAAGTCTGTATATTCTTAGCTTGTATCATTTTCATGTTTCTAAAATCTTCAGCCACATGCCACTGGGTGAGCCTCCAAGCCTGGCATAGCTATGGGAGGAAACGACTTACTGAAGCTACTGATCCAGAAGTTCCATAATGGTGAAAGAGGCTGGCTCCCTTTCATGGGTCCAAACAGAGAAACTCATCAGAAGCACCACACACATAAAACAGCAAACAGGCAGGGGGAGAAACAGACTTTTTCCCCTTTATATACTTAGTCTTACAACCCTATCTCAGACTTGTTGGCATCCTGAGTCTTTGGAATTTCCTTCCTGCACTGCCCTCCCAGGAAGGGATGTTCACTTCTCGCTCCCCTGAGCCTCCTTGCGTCCTGCACTGAGAGACTGCCTTCCTGTGAACAACATCAGAGACAAACCCAAGATTAATAAAAAGGTCAAGTTGACAACAAAACTTAACCGTCACACCACACTTCAGTGGCTCATGCTTCCAAAACCAGGAACAGGTAGGCAGCCCAGCCAAATTGGTGAACCTTGGGGGAAGAAAACTTGACCTTAAAGATATTCCTTTAGAATTGTACCTTTAAGTCTCCTCCTGGCTAAAGAATTTGCATTTCTGCACACTTGAGCCTTTCATGGATGGGTTTCACTCTTAGGCTTTTAATGACTGATTTTTTTTCAACTACCAATGATATTTACAAGAGCACATTTAATATTCCACTATTTTTAAAATTTATTTATTAATTTCCTAGCAGAGAGAGAGAGAGAGAGAGAGAGAGGGAGGAGAGAAAAAGATAGAGAGAATAGGCAGACCAGGGCTTCCAGCTGCTGCAAACAGACTCCAGATGCATGAGCCACTTTTTGTATCTGGTTTTACAGGGAAACTGGAGAATCAATCAAACTCGGGTTGGTATGCTTTGCAGGTAAATGCCTTTAATGATGAGTCATGTCTCCTGTCTTGCTCCACTATTTTCAAAAGGCTTAAAGATTTTTTCCAGTACCCCAGTGCAAGCAGATCCCACCTTTAATGGTAAATCATCTCATTAATAATTGTAGCTTAAGCAAACGGAAACTAGTCTATGTGCCTGTAACTTCGAACTTGCTTGGATTTTTCCTGACATAAACTGTGCAATTTTCATAGATTTCTGTTCTATTCTGCCACCGAGCACAACAGTCCATTACGTTTAAATTCAACTTTGTTCAAACTCTCAGGGCATCATTGGAACACAGTGAGCCATTTTGCCAGGAGCCCAGTTCTAACAAAGTTGTCTCCTTCCCCTTTGAAAGTTGTTAAGCCAAACCCTCATAGTCCACAATTCTCTCTGCATTCACTAAAGTTTTACTCTCACCAGAGTAGCCATCAAGCTCTGATTACAACTCTGTAAGGATTCTCCCCTCTAACTACCAAATCCTTCCATATTCCTGTTTTGGACTCTTCCCAAAAGATCAAAGCCCACACGGTCAGATTCACCCCAGCAATGATCCCACCGCTGGTACCAATTTCCTGTTCTAGTTTATGTTGCTGGCATAAGCACCCAGCCAGAAGCAGATGATGGATGGAAGGAAGGTAGGGTTCCTTTCAGGCTAACAGATTTCAGAGGAAGCTTCATCAGGGTGGAAGCAGATGGCCCGCTTCATAACTCCATTGGGATAGAGAGATAGAGAGACACACAGAGAGAAGAGCCCCATGCCATTCTTGACAGTGTAGCGGAAGATAATTTAAACTTTATCTTTCATCTTAGTGTGATGTGTCTGCTAGCTCCTCTGTCTCCTCTTGGCTGGCACAAAGAAAATTCCTACCTATATTCAAGCATGAGCAGAAGAATGGGTCTTGGAATAACAATGGTAGGTGGAATCGGCTCAGGGCCACAGGTTCTTGGCCTATTGCAGATGGACGTTTTCTTTCAGTGACCCACAGTGAAGAAGAGGAAAGTGGTTGGCACAAAGCTTAGGTGTGCTCATGTTTGCGGGTGATAGTTGAAACAACTTATAATCATTTTAGAAGTATTTTTCCATTTACACATTATATTTCCCATGGCGTAACCCCACTATTTTACTCATAGTGACTTTATAAACGACTCCATTCTCATTGATTGACCCCAATGCCGCTTAGCACCGTTTTATCAGTATGAATGACATTCCACCCCTGATTTGGGTTCTTGCTTTCTAATTCAAATCTAAATACATTCTTCAACGTCATACTATTCTAATAAAATATGACAAGATACCTCTGAGCGATCCAGGCCTCCTGCCACTCACATAAGCATAGACTTCAGTGCCTCGTGGCGTTTCTGCATCTACAGTACCTGCCGTTGCTTCTGACACTTCATTTCAGAATAAAGCTCAGCCTGCATTGACTCCAGCCAACCGTGATCCCCCGAGAGTGGTTCTCTTCCTTCCTATCTCACAAAAGCCACGTCTTTCCCACGTTCATGCTCTCCTGACGCTCGGACTGTCTGGCTCAAGGCAAGAATGTGTTACAGGTTTTCAGACAGAGTGTGAGAAAGGAATGGTCAAGCAGAAGGCTTTGAGCGCAGGTGATTTTATACATATGGGAGCTAACTCTGGTACTGGTCTTCTGCTATACATTTTTCTTTGTTACTGGATTTCCAAGTCACATAGATTGAATTTTCACCTTCTAATACTCAGATGTCATAATTGAATAAAATAAATATATAAATGACAAATAAAATAATGATTAGATATGGCAAAATAAAGAAATTATACTGCATAAAACTCAAGATCCATTTGATTAAGCTTTAGGGCAGTGAAGAGGGAGGTGATAAACTCATCAATTATAAAACAGTTAAGCAGCTTGCCAGGCTCTTCAAATGTCATCTAGAAACACAGCATCTGTTTTCACATTTACCGGCAGACTCTGAATGGAAATTTCCACGTTCAGGTTCAGTTCATGGGAGTCTGAAGAGTTTGTAATATGTGGCAAAAGATCAAAAGAAATGATGGTGAAATTAAATTCTGGTGTAATGATCGCAGATGCTGCTTCATAGAAGATGTACCATCATGTTTGTTCACGTTTGTACTTTTCACTTGAATCAAAGAAGCACAATTACAATCCCCGTTGACAGAATGAGACCTTGGGCTTCCACTCAATGAAGGGAGTAGGACTGGATTTTCATTATGACTTCTTTCTTCTAAAATCAAGATCCCAGTCAACATTTTAGAGATAAATTTCAACTTAATACAGTGAGTCATTTTTTTTCAATTTGATAACAGACAATCTCATTAACATGGGAATTTCCCAACATGAGTAGATATTTGTTTGTATATAATTTCCTTAAAAGGTAATGCTTTATCTGTGATGTGTAGCTGAACATGTTTGCCTCCATGTCAATGACCACAGTCAGTTTTTAAGACATTAAAGGTCCAAACTCAGAAAATGCAATGTTCATTTTACCTAGCTTTGTAATTACAATCTTTTTTCTGAGATAATTCCAGATTGCACTGTATGGAAAAAACACATACCTTTCAAAAAGTTTCCCTAATCTCATCCTACCCAGTATATGAGTAAAACAAACAATATATGCATATATTGACTCAAAAATGGTAGATTAGTTATATGAAGTCTTTACTGAAGACCAGTTGTTATTCTAAAAGCTAATGATTATTGGCTATTTTCTAATTGTTAGACCAGATATTTCATCACTGACCCCTCCCTCACAAGCTTTAACATGACTGTTTTGCAGAAGAAATTATAGCTCACAGGTTTCAACGCCCTGCCGACTCACAAATGATGTCCCACTAGTGGAAAGAGCTCAGGCCAGAGGCCAGAGAAGGCGCTAAAATGTAGTGCCATGGAGTGCGCTCTTCAGTAGATGTTCTATTTGCCAAGCAATTTTCAAAATCCTTCATAGCAGCAGCTTATCTGCATAGCAAATAGCTCAGCTCGTATCCCAGGATCTTCAAAGGGATTTCATCACATTGTAAAATTTTGATTAAGTGCAAAGGGGATTATCAAATGCTCACATTTAAGCACTGCTACTGAGAAGTGTGGCATGTCTTTTGTCAACTTGATTGGCTTTATGCAGAGAAATGCATTGAATGCTATTGACTGAGTCACAGTTTCTACGAAGGACTGGGTTTTGAAGAATCCAAATTATAGTGACAAAGCATTTTTAGATTAGTGCCGAGAAAGCAAGATATGTATAAAAATGACCTAGACAAGGAGAAATGAGACCTTCAGCAAGAAAGATGCGTTTATTCAAATCAATCAAGGTAAGTGTTCAAGGGAATTACTCATTTATATCTGATCAGAAGAACAGTACAAAAGATATCCCAGCCTACACACAGGACACCCATCAGGAATGTGCATTTGTGGAAGAGAGAAGGGGAATGCTTACTGTACAGAAAGGAAGAGAAGGGGAAGGAAGAATAGAACTGATAACAGCAGACCTGAAGCATTGAGCTTGGGAGAAGGAAGAATGCATGAACCCTCGCGTTGGGAGATGAGAGTGCTTTAAACTAAACATGTCCTTTATCTTTTATTCAGTGACACTTCACCCTGCTTCATTTCATGACATTTTCAATATTTGCTGGCTTATTTGGTAAAACAGGAAGTTCCTTTCTTTTTTATTTAATAATATTTAAAGCAGAGAGAGAGAGAGAGAGAGAGAGAGAGAGAGAGAGAGAGAGCACGAGCATACCAGGGCCACCACCTTGTGGGTCTGGCTTATGTGGGTCCTGGGGAATTGACCCCAGGGCCTTAGGCACTGGAGGCAAGTGCCTTAATCACTGAGCCATCTCTCCAGCCCAATCAGAAAGTGGTGGAAGTTCCTTTCTGAAGACTCATAACATAAGGGAAGCTCTGCTATGTTTGCGCCATGTCTCTGCTTTGTGGTGCTTGGGATAGAAGCCACGTGAGGCAGTTCTTGTCAAGCACAGACTTGGAGCGGCCCCTCCTGTCTCCAAGGGTCATCTCCAAGTCTGGAGAGTCACACACTTTGGGGATTGCATTAAATATTTCATAAGCATGAATATTGTCATGGTTTGAGCCAGGAGTCCCTCACAAACAAATGAATGTGTTTTGGGTCATCGATCCTCAGCTGATGGCAGTTTGGATTTTGCAACCTCAATGGAGCTGTGCTGTTGGGGGCGGGCTTTTCCTGAACCTCCAAAACCATGTTGCACTTCTTCATGTTCCTTTTCTCTTAACATGTTGGTGCCCTGCAGAAAGAAGAAAGGATTCTCCTGTGGGGACCATTCCTGCAAAGCCTCGGGTGTGCTTCTAAGGAATCATTGTAGAGTTTTCTCTTTAATATGAGAATGGAAGAGTTGAGGTCTCCCATCTGCGAGCCTCACAAAAGCAGGGCCTCTGCCAAAACAGGATGGTGACCTGGCCCTGAAGTCAAAAGCCATGATGCACACATGGCCTAGGAGTGTCTGCGTGATGATTTCTGCTCAGAGCGTAGGGGGCAGTGGTATTTTCTAGATCTTTTCTTAAGACAACAATGGATCTATGAAAAAACTGAAAGCCTTTCTTTTGCTTGACAAATTACTTTATGGATTACTGATAAGGAAAAAACTCATCCAGACAGAAGAACACTAGGCAGAGATGCTTCTAGAACCACAAGAGATCTGAAAGTCTCCTGAGGTCCCTCCTTGACTGAGTGGTGTTTCGTGGACTTTGTGAGTGAAAATATTTTCCGATCACCAAACACCCCTTGGCCTTCAGCATAACTCCCATTCCCTTCCCTCATTCATCTACGATCTTGTTAACATTAAATCGTTGCTTCCCAATCTATCTTGTTTCCCCTGTCGGATTTTATACTCCACCTCACAGTCTATCTTAGACTTCTTACTCCTTCCACCTGCCTCTGATTTAGCATGGTTAATCCCAAGCTGGAGGCATGAAAGGCTTATGCAGGGAGCCAAGGAACTGCATCCTCTCCGCGTGCTGGCTCTGAACTCAGCAATGTTGAAAGATGTGGAGATGAAAACCCAGGTGTTATACGACTTCTGCCGTCATGAAAAGTCGTAGAAAAACACTTTTGCACTATTATGTTTCAGTGACCCGCCTTAACACCATGGCATTAACAGCTTCGAAAACAAGAGGTGCTGAGACCTTCCCGCAGCAGTTGTTTTCCGTGGCATTAGCCATGATGACAGAGCTTGGTTCAAAGAACCAAGAACGTGGGTTCAAAGATGCTGTCAGCTTCCCAGGCTGGGTCGTGTGGACATACATGTCACTAACAGTCAAACTGGGACATGTTTCCACAGTGATTGCTCGGTGGGTTAGCAGCAAGAATTGGCCTTTATACTGTCGCTAGGGAGCAGACAGAGAGGTCCTCTGAAACAATTCAGCCAGTATCCCAGAAAACGTCAGAACTGGGCTGTCAGGTACATGTCTCTTTTGTTGGGAGATGGTGATGCGAGGTCTTTTTTAGAGCGAATATATGCGACTCTCACCCACAATTGCTCCAGACAACCATCTCAAGGTAAATAAAACCTTTCAAGTGCATCTCAAGTTCAAGCTTGCTTTGTAAAAAAATCACTGCTTGTCTGGAACAGGTGCGAACTACAGTTCTAATATGTCAGCCATGCCTTTTGTAAATGAATGGCTTTCTTGTTTAAATATTCTGCATTTCTAGAGAGATGTATAAATCCTCTGAGTGAATCACTTCTACTACCTGGAACTCGCTGTTTACATGGAAGCATATTTCTATGAAGCAAAAGCTGTATTTTCATTGAGAAAGTAAACATGCATTTAAATGGTTTGCAAATGTGTTTGTGCAGATGTGCTGCGTGCATGTGGGCGCACACGTGTTTGTAGGTCCACCCCATGCATATGGAGGCAAGAGATCTACGCCGTGGGTCTACCTCATTTTCTCTCCACCTTCCTTTGAGACAGGGCACCCCCAGAACCCAGAGCTCCCTGACTGGCCTAGAAGTCCCAGAGATTCCCCTGTCCCGGCATGCACCACCTGCAGTTTACGTGGTTGCTAGGAATCTGAACTCAGGACTTCATGCTTGTGTAGTGGACATTTTATGCACTGAGTCATCCTCCCCGCCCCCACTTTTTATCTTCTGATGTTAGTACTTATTTTAAAAGTATACAAATTGTAGAGTAAAGGAAGACAATGTACATTAGGTCGTATACCTTCTGTCACCAGTGCTTGGAAAGTGTGCCAGTTACCTTCTTATTGTTCAGACCAAACACCTGATCAAAAGCAGCGTATGGAAGGAAAGGCTTTGTGTTGGCTTACAGCTTGTCATGCCCGGAAGACATAGCAGAGCAGAGGCTGGACGTTCCACTTGGGAGGTAGAAACAGGAGTGAGAAAGCCCTGCGCATCCAGTGGGCTCGGCTAATAACCCTCAGGGTCCACACCAGGGACACACCTCCTCCAGCAGGTGTCACCCCTCAAAGCTCCATTAGCTGCAGACCATGAAGCTTAATTGCTAACCAATGACCATGAGGGACATCTCACCACTGACAAACACATTCGGATCACCATGGAAAGTGATTGAATTCTAAGTATTTAATTCATTAAGCTTCATCTCACTGATATAGAGAGACTCTGTATTAGAATCTGGGTTTCTTCAGAGACCTGTGTCTCTTGGTTCCATGTTGAAGTGTTCAAAAGGCCAGCTGGGCTGACACTTGCTTGTCTTGAAATTCATCCTTACACTTATGCGAATCAAATATATAAGAAACACCAAACTTGCATCCGCATCAACTCGCATTTTTTTCCTGTGCAAATATCTAGGAATCAATATGTCCCTAGTAATGCTACACTTCATCTTCTACAAAATAATAAATCATTTTAGTTAACCTTACCCTCACTTAAAATTTATGCAGTTTATGTCTTTCCTTTTTGCAGAGGTTAATGTGATTTATGAAAACTCTACTGAAGTAAATAACAAGGCATTTATTTTGTATTTTTTTTCACATATTAGGAAAAGCTTTCCACATCTAATTTTACCACAAATTAGTACTGCCATATTTTCCTTCTCATTTTATTTGCAAATAATTGTATTTTGTTAGCTTGAATTATGCATAAGAAAATGTGTTCTCATTTCATTGCAATTCTTTAATTTAAATTTTAATTGTTTAGTGCCACAAATGACCATAACAGCTTAGGTATTAATAATTTACTGTGCTTACAGTATTTCTACTGTTATAGATGTTTTTTTCATAATTGAAAATCATACAGTTAATTGTTAGGAAATAATGAAGTACTTAGGGGAATTCTAATTTGATACTTACTGAATGAATTATTTACTTCCACTGAAAAGGCAGATAACTGATAATTACACAGGAATAGTTCTGGTCCCACTCAGCCTGGGATTTTCCTTAAATTTTTAAGGCAGTTATAGGTTTGTGATTTTGATTTAATTCTAATTCCAGGTAGGCTGGACAAACTACCTACTTGTCCATTATTGAAGAACAGAATTAAATTGTATTAATTCTGATGGTGCTGGCTGAGGAAACACATAAAGTGTGGTACTCAAAGGCATATCTGTAGAACTGCATGCGATATTGAATGAATGGGTGATCCAAACTTAACCTATCTAAAACCTTAACTTTCCTCATTCCATGTCGCCTTAGGAAGTGTCTACTCAGCCAGTCTCTACAGGTGACAATAGCCTGTGCAGTCTGTCAATGCTTCCAGTACAATATCAAGAGAATGTTGACCTTGGACTTCAAACAGAACAATGTCAATGTGCTTTCCTCCTAATGTCCAAAAGGACACTCTTCTACTTTTTTTACTCCCCTGCTTATTATTATGATTATATTGTATTCTTATCCCTTCTATGTGTTGTGATAGAATGATTGGATTTACATTTTCTTTCATAAATAAAATATAAACAAACATGAGGTAATCATGGGCTATCCTAGATGTTTAAACAGCTCAATTTTATGGAGTCCTTTGAGAGTGTAAAACCTCTCTGAGCTAAACAGAACAGAGGACACAAGCTAATTTGCATAAAAATAAGAGGATTTAGTTATAAAAGTAAAGTGGTAATTATGCTCCTGAAGGGATCAGCACGATGTGCTCTGCAGCCTGATGCCTGAACTCCTTGGGCACGTGGGTAAATGTGCTCATCCTCCTTCCTGGGCCCTTGTGCTGCCCATCCTACCTGGAGTGAAGTCCTGTCTCAGAATTCCAGGATGCGGTTTATTCTCCGAGTGGCAAACATATATTCATGCATCCTTTGAAAATATTTTTATTTATTTAAAGGCTTAAAGAAAAGTGAACATTAGTCTCCTGAGATAAGATGGGAAGGGATGAACCTTAGAATATGTGCAAAGGTCTATTGGAATCCATCATTTATCTTCTGTGCCATCTCTCATAAAGAGGGAGGGAGAAGAAAGGAACTGTTTGCAGTTAACTAAGTAACTTAAAAAGTAATTAGTAGCCTAGAGAGGTGGCTCAGCAGTTAAGGCGCTTGCCAGCAAGGCCTAACAACCTGGGTTTGATTCCCCTGTACCCACGTGAAGCTAGGTGCACAGTGTGGTATCTGTATTTGGTATTTGGAGTTCATTTGCAGAGACTAGAGACTCTTGTGTGTCCATATTCTCTCTCTCTTTCTCTCTGTTTCTGTCTCTCTCATCTATCTATCTATCTATCTATCTATCTATCTATCTATCTAACATCTATCTATCTATCTATCTATCTATCTATCTATCTATCTATCTATCTATCTATCTATCATTCTATGTATCTATAATCTCTGCTTGCTGTGGTAGTGCATGCCTTCAATCCCAGCACTTGGAAAGTGGAAATAGGAGGATCCCTGTGAGTTTGAGGCCACCATGAGACTAAATAGTGAATTCCACATCAGCCTGGCTAGAGTGAGACCTTACCTTGAAAAACTGAAATAAATAAAAGAAAGAAAGAAAGATGAATAAATAAATGAAGCAATTTGACTGGATTTACATATAAAATGTTATCTAAAAAAATGTTATCTTGACATTTCCTTCAAAAGTGAGTTCTAGTTTCTGAGGAAAGCCTGAATCTCTGCACTCCCTAAAGCACTCTGCAGAACTAAACTCTTCTCAGTGATGCCTCTTATCTCAAATCTGTTCAAATCCCAGCAGCAGCAAAATCTCTATTTTTGAAAGTGCCTTTGTATGATCCCAATTTTACATACAAGTGGGTGGACTGGGAGTTCCTCCCATAATCATGACAGAACTTTCTGGAAAGATGTTAAGTGAATGCCACATTTCAGAATATGTGTGAGAACCATAATTGGTAATAAGTGAATGCCCCCAGGAGCTAATGAAAAGCTTCTGATCGTCTTCATGGTTTGGTCCCAGGAGGGATGAGTAGTGGATTTGGGGACAGAGGGCTCAACATTTACTCACTGAGAATTCTCTGAAGACGACTGGCTGGAATGTGTGATGGAAGAAAAGAAGCTAGTTTGAAGGGGACAATGAGGAGCTCACTGGTGCCAACAGGCAAGAGAATTTAGGGATCATCATTCCATTTTCTGTGCAAGCTATCTGAAAACCAAAATAACTTCCCAGTGAGATGAGTGAAATTCAAAGAAATAGGTGCTTTAACTAAAAATCCATTTTTAATTTAATGAATTTATTTGTGTGTGTGTGTGTGCGTGCGCACGTTTGTAATGGCAAGCCAGGCTCTTGCCACTGCCAAATAAATGTCTTTAAATAGATGACTGAGGAATTTATATCAAGCTGTCAGGCTTTGAAAGCAAACACCTGTAATTGCAGAACCATGTTTGAAGATATTGCATACTTATAATTATAATCATAAGTGAAAAATTTTATACATTTTAGTACTTTATAACTTTTATACTTAATGTTATGTAATGAGGCAACAGATGTGCTATGACTTATGTTTTGCTAACTAGTCTAGGAATATTATGATGAAGATGGAGACATTCAAAATATATTTAAGCCCAAGTGTAATTAATCTAACAGGGCTTCGCCTTAGAAAATATATCATTTGGTAAAATAATATAATATGGACTTCTCTGTGGCTCCTCTTCAATGAATGTTTATTAGGTAGAAATTATGTGCCAATAAATTGGACACAACATAAAAATGATTTCTTTAGCTGTCAGAACCCAATGAAATGGTAATATAATAATATCCTAGCTTTAGAATTATAGGAGAAATATATGATGTGAAATTTTCTTCCTAAATGTTTTCCAGATTTCACTGTGATTTTTTAAAATTTTAATAATTCTTGGAAATTACTTCAGCTAATAAAAAATTAAAACACATGATTGGACTTAACTTTAAATAGCTCTTAACTAATTTTCAAAAAACTATTGTGTATTTATTCACATATTTATTTGTGTTTGTGTGTGTATAGGCAAACACATAGCACGGTGTGTACGTGGAAGTCAGAGCACAGACTCTTGTGTCTAAGCTTTCTTTCACCATCTTTGAGACAGATTCTCTCGTATTAATGCAGAGCAGAAGGGCCGAAGGCTGGTGACTCTCCTGCCTCCAGGAACTCCTGTTGTAGGCAATTTGGATCACAGATGCCTGCGTCACTGTGATGGTTAAGTTTTGTTGTCAACTTGTATCTTTTTAATTATCTTGGGTGGGTCTGTGAGGATGTTCACTGGAAGGCAGACTCTCAGCAGGGGGCAGGATGTAAAGAAGCTCAAAGAAGATGGAAGTAAACATCCTTTCCTGTGTGGGCCGTGCAGGAAGGAAATTCCAGAGACTCAGGAAGCCATTAGGTCTGGGATAGAATTTCAAGACCCCACCCTAGGGCTCTATGAAGGGGAAGGAATTCTCTCCTGGTTCTCTTGCCTGTTTGCTATTGTGTGTGTGGTGTAGGTGATGGGTCAGGTTTTACAAGTTCTGTGTGGGGAGGATGAAGCTCACGTATTCAGGCTTTACAAGCAGGCACCTTTAACCACTGGGCTATTTCCAGGGTTCCTTAAGTTACGTCTGTTATGCTTTAGAGTGATATTTTATTGCTTCTTTAAAATCTATATTTATATCATTTAGTACTTTTATATAGCAAAATGTTAATGTTTGGTATATAGTATTCCTAAAGCACACACAGTTATGAATTGGGCTGGCTCCCATCATTGGAGCAATTGAACTTGAGGGCACTCACCTCATCAATAGATTGGCACACTGACAGATTCAGAGCTGGGTATTAGGGAATGTGACGTGGCTTGAGGAGAAAAGGTCTCCAAAGGGCATGACTTGTGGCCAACTCTTGGGTCTATCTCTTGGCCTTCTGTTCTCTCTGCGGTGAGACAGTTCACATCACCATATGCTTCCTACCATCTGTCTCATCATGGACCTAGAGGTAAGGAGTCAGGTGTTCATGTCATTAATCCTCTGAAATTATGGGCTAAAATATATGTTCTCTACTTACACTGGTTTTCTTGGGCAATTTGTCATATTGACTCAAATCTTAATAGCACGCTAAGGATATTGGAGCAGGTATGCACACACACACACACACACACACACACACACACACACACACACACACATTATGGTAACTTAAATGGATACCCCCAATAGATTCAGAAGTTTGTTAAAGGTTTTTCTCCTGCTGGCTGGAGGTGTCATCTTGGCCTGGCCAGATCCTAGTCCAGCCCTTTAGTGTTTCTGGAGTGGATCTGGAATTCCAAAGAACAGTCTGAGTTTAAGCTTAAATTCCTGCTGTTCTCCTGGTTGCGTGTATTTGTTTGCTTTTGGAGTTGCTGGTGATGATGGGTTTCTCACTCTACTTGGATCTGTAAACAGGGGCCAGCTTCTTTTACCATTATGGAACTTCCCATGATTCTATAACTTTAATAAATTATTTCCTCCCTTAAGCTGTGCCTGGTCTGGAATGTATGTGGCTCACTATGACAGACTTGGGGTGTTATGGCTGAGATGAATCTGACCATGTGGATGTTGGTCTGGAATTTGTGTGCTGGAGGAAGGAACATGGACTTGGTAATTGCAACTGAAGATGCCTTCCAGAGCATCATACAAAAGGTACATGCAAGGAAAATGTTTTATTCTGTCCAGCTTTCACTGCACTCACGCACTGTGGCCATGAGACATCTGGAAATTTTTGCATGACAAAAGCATCCAGTGTCTTGAGCACTTTGGTCGAATCTGGATTCCTTAGGATGGGTGTGGTTATCAGGGGTCCAACATGCACATAGAGGCTTAGAATATTGAGCCTGTGTGGATATTTCTATGCAAATTAGTTAAACCTGAGGAGAGGGTACAGCTACCTGGAATTTAAAGCTGGTCAGTGAGCCGTGTAGATGGAAACAAGTATTTGTGAACTGTGTATAACTAGAGTGTAGTCTTGTGGGACTGAGTTCTGGAAGTGTGTGCAGGTGGAGAGTATCAGAGCAGCATTGAATTGGAGGTCAACTGGTTGTGTGTGTGTGTGTGTGTGTGTGCGCACGCTATATTCATGGTACGGCAAGTGTGTGCTGTGGTATATTTGGTGTATAAACATGTGTGTGTACAGATGTGTATGCATGTGGATGTCAGAAAACATTGGTAGTGCTCCTGTTACTCACTTGAGGGCTTCCATGAGACAGTCTCTGAACTTGGAGCTGATATTTTCATAAGCCCAGTGGTTATCTCCTCTCAGCCCCATGTGACTGGGGTAAATGAGAAGAGGGTCATTCCCAGCTATTTGCATGCATCCTAGGGAGTCGAACACAGATGGTCTCAGGCCCCCTCAGATCAACGAGTGCTTTTTGATTGCTGAGCCATCTCTCCAGCTTGACAACCAGCTTTTGACCAATGAAGAATCATAACTCTGGGGAGGAAAACCTCACAAGCCGATGTGTCAGAATAGAAATACAGTTTGGCTTCTCCCAGCTCATTAGGGGGGATTTGAAACTTATGAAAGAAGATGTTAAAGTCAGGTTGAGTTACACAAACCAACTGTGAAGAGGCCCAGGGGTTAAGTAAGGAGGAATACAGAGACAGCCTATGGAAAGTAGCGAGGAGACATCCAGGAGAAGCAAATAGTGTTTTAAAGGTTTTTATTGGCAAATATATATATATATATATATGTATATATATACATATATATATACTGATTCATATAAAGCCATAAGGAAGCATTATTCTTTCTCCTCTAGCCAGATTATATATATATATATATATATATATGTATTTTCTTCATAGTCCTCTCACCTCCCTCTGTCTCTTCCCCGGGCCCTATACTCCCACTGTAACTTACTCCCTCCCAACTAGTCCCTTTATGATTATTTTCATTGAACGTGAATCTTATGCATGAACCTCCTAGGTGCTGGTGATACACCCATCAATTTGTACCCTTTTATTTTTTCTAGAATCTCTTCTAGTTTTATTTTTCACTCCCCTTTCCCCGAGGGCCCTCTTCCGTGGGGCTGATGGTATTCACTGGGAGGTCATGAAGACTTTCCTCTGCAATGTGCCTCAGGATATTCCTCCCCACTCTGTCTCTTCCTATCCTTCCACCCTCCTCTTCTGCAGTGTCCCCTGAGCCACCATGGGCCTGTTAGCTGTCTGATTTAGAGTTGAGTTTTCTGTGGATTCTTGGTTTCTGCTTGGATTGCTTGTGCTTGGCCATGTTGTCTGTCACCATCTCCCAGAGGCTGGTTGTTGAGCTAGTGTGAGAGCCATGTTTCTGCTTCTTCTTGTCTCCCGCCTGGCCCAAGTGATGCATTGTCTCCTTGACATCTCGTGTTGGGCAATCAGCTATGCTTTTCTTGTTGTGTTGATGGATCCTGGATCTCCTAAGCATTCTCTGCTATCTTTAAGATAAGAAGATTCTCCAGCCAAGAGTGAGAGCAGCTTCTTTTAAAGAGGATATGCACAGTTGAGAGAATTTTTTATGTGTATGCTCACTTTTGTTATCCAGAGAGTGGTTGGAGCTGTACTCTGGATTGTCTACTCTTATATTCTCTCTGTCTCTCTCTGTCTCTGTCGCTGTCTCTGTCTCTCTCTTTCTCCTTCCCCAATCACTGAGGCCATGAGCTGTATCTACTCATATATTCTCTCTCTCCTGCCCCCAATCACTGAGGTTGCTCCTCAGTGAGGTGAATGGCGTTCATTGTGGTTCATAAATGTGTCAATCTCTGTTGTCGAGGGCAATCTCTCCGGACACTCCTCCCGAGCATGTGGCTCTTATAACCTTTCTGCTCTCTTCCATTCCATGATTGTTGAAGGGTGTGCATAGTAGGCAAGCTTTCTATCAACCAAACTAATCCCCAGAGCAGTGAGATAGCATTTTCCAAAGAGCCTGCAATCAAACCAGTCTTGACTTCTTGAGCATTACTCATCAAGTCCTGAGGTCTTCTCTGCTTATATGGTATTATGTCTCTCCTACTTGATGAAATTGACATTAATCTGCTTTCCTATTTATTTCCCACACAAAGGACTCACTAGAAGTCCTTACTGAAGCCTTCTTTAATTCCAACACCTGTGGGAAGTGTCCATCTCTTTATGCAATTGTCATGATATCATTAAACTTTGGTTTGAATTTATATTGTACATGCATTTCATTCAATTTTTGCCAACTTCAAGGGTTTTTTTTAATGGTTGGCTCTTTAATTGCTTATTAATAACACTAAGATTACAATATTTCCTGGCATTCAATAGCATTGGATAAATATAAAACCTTTCCAAATTCTTACAATGACCTTAGAACATAGTCTTAAAGTAAGATTGATGAAGGAGCCCCACACAACCATCCCCTCGACTCAATCAGCTAGGAAAGTACTTTAGCTAACAACCCTGACTACTGTTCTCCTTAAACTACTAATAAATCACCCCACAAAGAGATCAGTGTTCCTCTATTCTGTGTAAGATTCCATTAATTGACTGTCAAAAAATAGAAAAGTGTGAGGGTGATATTAAAAAATATATAAATTGCAACATTGGTCTTCACATACTGACACTGAGATTGGATCTTACTCTGTGGAGAATTCCACTTGAGCCCCGACTCTGGAAGGATGTTCAGAAATTCTTAAATATACAGACAGATACAATCCTGAAATTTGTTTACATCTTTCATAGCTAATGTATGCCTGATTGTAATTTTTAATTCATTTTCTGTTATGATTAGAAAACCTTAATTATCTTTAATTACCTTTTAAAGCCCTTGATTTATACAATATCCTTAGAGCATTCCAGAAATGAGATTATGCAGACATTTCTAGAAATAACATAATAGTTTGCTTCAAACTTGGTGGCTGAAAATGTAAGAATGAATATGGAAGTCAGAAATCAAATTCATTCATAAAGCTTCCAGGGAGCTTTCTTCAATCTCCTCCAGCTGGATTTGGTTTGAGACAATCCCAGGCGTCATACTTCAGCCTTCACATAAATCTAGACATAGCCTTTTTTTTTTCTTTCGAGGTAGGGTCTCTCTCTAGTCCAGGCTGACCTGGAATTCACTCTGTAGTCTCAGGGTGGCCTCGAACCCATGGCAATCCTCCTACCTCTGCCTCCCGAGTGCTGGGATTAAAGGTGTGCACCACCACGCCCACCAACATAGCCTTTTATGTATGCATCCTTTTTGTCTCTTACATAGAATCTCTCTGGAGTTTAGGCCACACTCAAATCTACTATGAAGTCACATGAACCTTAATTGTCATTGAATCTACAAGGGCCTTGTTTTTACAAAGGTTCAGATTCTGAGAGTCTAAGTCAACAGAATTGTGGGAGTCAATACTGAACCCACATCCTGTCATGGGAACGTCAAATGAAGCTTTAAAAAATATAGTATAGCATAGGGATTTTTTTTTACCGAAGTATATATTTCTGTTTGTCATAATGGGAAGTATGTGCAAAAATATTTTGAAACCTCTAATATTGTTTCAAGAAAGACAAATTAGAGAAATTTACACTCCATGCGGTCAGTATGGATAATGTAGGAATGTCCAGTCCCTTGCCTATAGGCTGCCTTCTGCCCAGGTGGTTATGAATTTGGCCCAACAAAACATCATAACCTTATTTAAAATCTTATGGGAAATTTATTGATGATATATTTGTAATCTGCCTGCACAGTTCTCCAGTGCAAATTTATACAGAAAAATTATTGCGATATAGGACACTGGAGATGTCCAGTGCTACAACTTCCTCTGCTTCACATAAATATCCTTTAAAGCTTACACTTTCTGAATAGAACAAGGCAACACATGACTCTTTCACTGAAGCTATGCTACCGTTCTTGCAGGGAATGAACTCTTGTAATTAAAAGTAGAAATTATTACAGAGGATGGAGGCTGGCCAGTGAACTGAGCGTTCACATATTGATTTTACCACAAAATGCCATTTAAACAACTTAAATAAAAGAAATTGAACTTGATGTGCCAAATATAAAAACTGTTATAGGGCCTGCGAGTTTTCATCTGATTGCTTTCCAATAGGTCTGATCTGCTGTGAATCTGGAGGCTGAACTACAACTTTAATTGGCTCAGTCTACCCCTTCAAACTCAATAGGAAATTAAAGAAAGAAAACAAACACTTCACTGGCAATGAATGCTGGACATCTCAACAATC
Source organism: Zapus hudsonius (assembly GCA_004024765.1). Lineage (NCBI taxonomy): Eukaryota > Metazoa > Chordata > Mammalia > Rodentia > Dipodidae > Zapus > Zapus hudsonius. The sequence goes on along the minus strand of PVHP010027066.1, from coordinate 4,231 downwards.
TTTCTCATAACACATCAGACTGCTATTACAAATAATAAAAAAAGAACCAATGGAGAAATGCAGATATCCTCATAAAACACACTGGAATCTCAATTTAACTTTTAAGCCAGAAAATTTTCACACAGAGAAAATTACAAAATGCAAGTATTCATATAATAATGAGTTAGGAATAAACGTGCCCCAAATAGAAAATGTGTGTGTGTGTGGGGGGGAACAAAGTGAAAATTATCAAATAATGACTGGTAAATTAGTAAATTAAAGATTACCAAAAATTTGGAAACAATAAAAATTTGAAGTTCTTTGTGAACAAAATTGGCTCACAGTAACAATACTTTTAATTTCCCAAAAATTTACACATTATAATTAGAAAATTATGATACAAAAGGTACAATGATATAACTAAAAATCCTTGAGAAAAGAAAATTCAAAGAAACTAACGTCATAAGAGAGAAAACAGTGAGCCCTGTCATTGGAGAATGTAAAATAAGTTTGGAAACCCAAAAGGAGAGCATGAAGTACAGGTGAGAACCAATGTTTGGATGCTGTGTCTCTGAGCCGTGCCTGGTTATTTTCATTTCTTTTAAGCCTGTTAGTGCTGTGGTCCACCCTCTGCTCAGCTACACTGCTGAGTCTTCTCAGCCTGATAGTGCAAAATACTATTTATAAAAAAACATAGACTGGGCGGGTTACACAACAAACATTTATGCTTCATAGTTCTAGAGACTGAGAAGTCCACGCTTAAGGCGTCCTCAGGGCTAGCTTCCTACCAGGGAGGCTTTTGGTGTCCTCTCATGGCCGAAAGCAGGGAGGGAGAGAAGAGGCAAGCTTACATCTTTATTCTATAACGAGGAAGAGCTATGTTGGGTTTCTACAGGAGCCAAATATCAAAAGATACACTGAAACAGCCTGTGAGACTGGAATGCTGGTATGTTTAGACTGAAGGCGATTTAGACAATATTGATGTTGTAATTGGATGAATTTTCTAGGAGATTTATACCAAAGTGGAAATGTGAGTTGAAGATGTCAAACAATTAACAAAATCATAAATCTGCATTGACAAGAAGTCACCAGCAGATACCTGCATAAAGAAATGCACTTGTGAAAGAATAATGATCTGCTCTGGGGACAAAGGAAATACAAAAACACCTCTGACACTCTCCAAAACCACAGACCTTGAGGGCTTCATGTTAAGGGAAATCAGTATTCAAAAGGTTATATAAATATGGATGATAAACTGAGCATATCCTACCTTATTTAGAGAGAATGTAGTATGGTCCTTTTCAAAGCCCTGCACAAGAGAGGCACATTATAGAATTTAATGACACAGTTTTAGTGTTATTATTGACACGTAAAATGTCCTGCTGATTAAAATGGGGATGAAAATACCTAATGTTAGTGCAATGATTAAAACTGAATTGTGCTTAAAAATGGTGATGATATTAAATGTCCTGTTAGGTGTATTTCACTGATGTTACGATATTTTTTAAATGAAAGGTGGTTATGTTATAGGCAACATACAGTAAATTTAATTGATGTATTGAGGAAATAAAGCAATTCACAGCAAACAGTGGTTGAGTCGATGGGCATAAGAGATGAACAGGAGTTATGTTAACACCGTAGGGCAAGGTCCAGAGAGAACCCAGAGTAACCACAAACTATTCAGTAAATAGTGACATTATATCTACACTAAGCCAAAGAGTGTTTGATAAGGAATTTCTACTGTCAGCATCTGGGAGTCTTTCATGATTTCCGTGACTAGGGGAGGCAGGTGTGAGGGACGAATCAGAGATGCTTAGAAACACCAGGGAAAGCCTGGTAAATGTAAAAGAGATGAATAATTCAAGAATCACAGGGGCTGGAGAGATGGCCCAGTGGTTAAGGCCCTTGCCTCCAGTGTCTAAGGCCCTGGGTTCAATTCCCCAGTATCCACATAAGTCACACCCACAAGGTGGTGGCCCTGGTGTGCTCTCTCTCTCTCTCTTTCTCTCTCTTTCTCTCTCTCTCTCTCTCTGCTTGAAAATGAAAAAAATATTTTAAGAATCACAGCCAGAGAAGCTTGCATTCATTTCCTTGAAGCAAACCTTCTTCTAAGTCATAGGCTTTCTAAGCAGCTAGGATGAGTCTGTCACTTTTCTTTTGGCTACTTTTCTTTGCATTGTAACTCTTATTGGTAAGTGTGCAAACTATAGTTAAATAAACTGAAACCATTATGGCAGTTGGTATGCTGACCAATCTATCATTAAAAGTCACTCATAATGAGTTTGAATCCTTTTAATTTTTTTTATTTTTTAACTTATTCAGTGTTAATAATTGGATACACTGTATGAGCAGGTTTCGTGATGGCACCCCCATTTCCCTCCTCCCTGAGGGCCCTCCCCAACGGGATTGCTGGAAAGATCCATGGGATAGGGGTTATGAATTGTACAAGTAGCCAGTTATTTTTGTTTGTGTGTGTGTTGTTGTTGTCATCAAAGGGGGCAAGTTCTCTGGATATTCTCCCCCACCATGACTCTTACAATCTTTCCATCCCCTCTTCATTAAAGTTCCCTGAGTCATGGTTGGTGAGTTTCAAGTCTGCTTTAGTGTTGAGATCTGAAGAGTCTCTGTGTTTCTGCTTTAGACTGTGTTGGGCATCCTCAGTGTCTGTCTCCTTTACCCTTACAGAGGTTATCTGACTTGCTCATCTCACCACTTTCTCCAAGATTTCACCCTCAAAGATGAGTTAGGAGTGGTTCATCTCCTGCCTGGGTGTCACCCATCATCTCAGGTCCTGTTGGTGGAACTGGGTTGTCCATGGTTCTCGCTGACTTCTGAAAGATACAAACGGAATCTCCAATGGAGGGTGAGACCTTTGTGGCTCACTGTCTCCCTTCAAGTCCTATTCTCTTGATCACTCTTTCTGTCTGAGCTTGCCAAAAATGAAGCCACAAGTGGGAAATCCAGGCATCAAACTTTGGATCCCCTTCCCCAACCCAGAGCTCCTTAAATGCCTCCAATCACTGCTCCTGTTGTTTTAGGATGAAAACACAGTGGCTTATGCAATAATGATAGTTCTCATGGAAGGTGGAGGCAGGAGGATTGTAATTTCAGACCATGCTAAGCTTCATAGACCCTTTCTCAAAATACAAATAAAAGCCAAAAAAAAAAATAATACAAAGAAAACTGATGTGATTGAGATGAGTTTGAGATTTTTTTTAATTAATTAATTTTTAATTGTCCATAATGAGTTACATTATTTAATGGACAGACAATAAATTGTTATCCCCAGTTCCCCAATGCCCCTCTTCCCCATCCCCGATCAGCTGGATATCCTCCTCCTTGGGTAGTCTGGATCAGTCCTTGGGGCAGAGGACCATGGATAGCCTAGAGGTCAGCCCGGTTCTGCCGGCCTTAGAGTGTTGCTACTGAGGGCAGCCATGACTTTGAAATGAGTTGGAGAATTTTGACTCTCCCCATCATGTGTTTTGAGTTTACTTTGTCTTCAGATTTATCCTTTTCATGTCGGTCTGGATTCTAGACCTAATAATTTCAGTTCAGGCCTGAGATCGGGATTGCTTTTCCCTGCCAAGTGTTTGGGTCTGATCAGTCCTATGGTTTCACTCTTCTGGGTCCTTTTCCTCTCGGGATTAGATGACTTGGTCCCGTGGTCGCCATCAGGAGTCTGGCTCACTATCCAAGCACATCTTCCTGCTTCAGAACTGCTGTCGGCTGTGTGCTTCATGTTACTGAGTTTGCTGCTTTGTTCAGGTTGGCTCTTTACCTGGGATGTTCCCGCCTCTTCCTTGTTGGTAACTGGGAAGACAGACATGGGCCCTTGCACCCAGCTTCCCAATCATGTTTTTATCAGAGACAGTCAGCATTCTGTCGTATTTTTTAATGTTTTGATCTTTTGTTAACAAACCAAATACAATGATTACAAACTGTTCATCCATTGCTAATTATATAAATTTTAATAGAAGGATTGCATTAGCATTAGAATGAAATATGTTCTGGTCTTTTAGAACCAACAGACCATTAAGTTGCAATAATTATGTGTCTACGGAGTGAGATTGATCCAAAGTTACCTAGAGGTCCATAATAATAGTTTTGGATTATAGCACAATGATTTTCTTTGACCAATTAAATGATTTAGAACTATTGGAGATGAAAACGAACAGCTGTGTTTGTGAGCAAAATAGAATGGAAATATAAGACATACCAGGCTTTTGTAGCCATATAAACAAGAAGCTGA
>PVHP010027065.1:0-24267 GCA_004024765.1 Zapus hudsonius | reverse complement strand
GAGAGAGAGAGAGAGAGAGAGAGAGAGAGAGAGAGCGCACCAGGGCCACCACCTTGTGGGTCTGGTTTATGTGGGTCCTGGGGAATTGAACCCAGGGCCTTAAGCACTGGAGGCAAGTGCCTTAACCGCTGAGCCATCTCTCCAGCCCTAAATAAAATATTTTTTAAAAAAGGAGCATATAGGGCAATTTGGTGGACATGTGTATTTAGCCAGACAACAGATACTACTCTAGTGTTCATAACTTCCTTCACCATATGCTTTTGACTAGGTCTTCAGTACTGGGCATGTATTCCCTCCTGTGGAGCGAGCCTCAAGTCCAATTAGAGAGCTGTTGGTTTCCTCTATAACAGATGTGCCACTGTTGGCACATTTGGCCTGGCTGGCCAGTCTTAAGGCTTGCAAGGTCCACTGCTGTTCACCAACGTTGATGACTTCTCTCTCCCATAGGGCTGCAAGCTTTTTCCAGCTTTCTGACAACTAGTTAACAGGCAGGAGGTTTCCTCCTCAGATCCAGCTTGATTTCCCAGTGACCTGCAGCACAAACCTGTGGGGTCTTAAACAATAGGGTCTTATTATCTCATTCTTGTGGGCAACCAAGAGCCTTGGTATCGGGGTTTGATCCAGGTGTCCCCCACAAACTAATGTGTTCTCAGTGATTGATCCTCAGCTGATAGCAATTTGGGTTTCACAACCTTGCTGGAGCTGTGTTGTTGGGGGTGGGCTTATGGGGTTATAAATCAGCTTCCCCTTGCCAGTGTTTGGAACACCTTCCTGCCATTGTTTGCAGTGCTGTGGTGGAGGTGATATCCACCTCTCTGCTCATGCCATCATTTTCCCTGCCATGATGGAGTCTCCCCTTAAGTCTGTAAGCCAAATAAACCCATTCCTCCACAAGCCGCTTTTGCTTGGGTTCTTTCTGCACAGCAACTAGAATGCTGACTGCAACACTTGGCAAGGGCCTGTAATGTTTTGGGGGCCTCAGGGATTTCTCTGGCCAACAACTCACTAGACTATCCCATCCCTGGCACTGAAGTTTTTCTAGTAACAATTTATGGCTTCTGGGTGTGCCATTTTCCAAAGAAGTAGGTTTCCATGTGGTTTATTCTTAACCTCTTAAATTTTGATTTTGGTTAACCCTTCTGCTACCCTTTACTCAATCTCTTCCCCATTTAGGCCATTTCACCTCCAGTAATATGTTCATCTACTTACATATATACGATAACCTTTCCTTAAATCTCCCCTCTCCTCTCGCCCTTATAGTCCCTGTTTAGCTTACTGGCCTCTACTACTGACTTTTACTCCAACTCACATACAAATCTAAACATTTGTAGCTAGGATCCACATATGAGAGAGGACATGTGGTGTTTGGCTTTCTGGGCCTGAGTTATCTCATTTAGTATAATCCTTTCCAGATCAATCTATTTCTCTACAAATTTCATTTCATTTTTCCTTACCACTGACTAGAACTCCATTATATAAATGAACCACATCTTCATTATCCATTTATCAGTTGAGGGACATCTAGGCTGGTTCCATTTCCAAGCTATTGTAAATAGAGCCACAATAAACATGAATGAGCAAGTATCTCTAAGGTAGTGGCATATATCCTTAGATATATATAAATAACATATATATATATATTATTTATATATGTAAAGATATATATATATATATATATATATATATCTTTAGGATATATGCCAAGGAATAGTGTAGTTGGGTCATATGGTAAATCTATTTTCAGTTGTCTTGGTAACTCCACACTGCTTTCCACAATGGCTGTACCAGTTTACATTCCCACCAACAGTGTAGAAGGGTTCCTCTTTTTCCACATCTTTGCCAGCATTTATTGTCATTTGTTTTCTTGATGGTACCCATTCTGATAGGAGTGAATAGAATCTCAGAGTAGCTCAAAGTAGGTTTAATTTGCATTTCCCTGATGGCCCACTGAGTATTTATCCAGTTACACCGCGCCCCCCCCCCCCCCCCCCCCCCCCCCCCGCTTTTTTTTTTTTTTAGTGACCATGAACGTGTTAGGTAAACACTCTACTACTGAGTTCTAGCCTCTGCCCAATGTAAAGCAATGCTATATTCAGTTGCCAGTACGTGTAATGCCTTTGTGGCTTACAGTTAAAGAAGGTATGGCTCATCGTGGCAGTGGCAGGAGAGCAAGCAGAAGCAGGAAACTTTTATCATCACATCAGCAGGGGAGAAATAGGGAGTGATTAATTAATCCAGGTGCTCAACTAGCTTTGTCTTTTTTATACAATCCAGTTCACCACCCACTGTTAGGGTGGGTCTTATACCTCAATTGATCTAGTCTAGAATACCCCTAACAGACAAGCCAAGAGCTTTGTTTCTATGGTGATTCTAAACCCTGTCAAGTTGACTACAGAAATTAACCATCACACAAGTCTTTAAATGCTAAAAATATTTCCCTTGGTGTAAGGGTATGGTCACTTCTCAATATTGTTCTCCCCCCCCCCTTTTTTTTTGATAGAGTCTTGCTCCAGCCCAGGCTGACCTGGAATTCACTATGTAGTCTTAGGGTGACCTCAAACTCACAGTGATCCTCCTACCTCTGCCTCCTGAGTGCTGGAATTAAACTCATTAGCCACTACTCCCAGCTCCAATTTTTCTTCCCTAAATTGCTTGTCCACATTAAGCATTTATACAAAGGAGAAGTAACTCTCTCCTTAAGGAGGCACCTCTATTTGTCTGAAATATTAGGAGGCAATATTATATAACAAGGCATATTACTGACACCTACTGATAAATTACCACAATAAATGTACACAATACAATGTCTGCCCTGTGAAATGTGCTCACTTAAAAGTGATATCTTGCTAGGCATGGTGATGGTGCACACCATGAAAAGAGAAAGAAAATACAAGTGATATCTCCTGGGCATGGTGGCACAGCTCTTTAATCCCAGCACTTGGGAGGTTGAGGTAGGAGGATCACTGTGAATTTGAGGGCAGCCTGGAGATACAGAGTTAGTTTCAGTCAGCCTGGGCTAGTGTGAGACTCTACCACAAAGAAAAAAAAGTGATATCTATCTTCATATAGGGCACCCATATAAATATGATAACCTTGTCATTTGCCTGTTCTGATGAGCTTTACAGACAGTAGAGTGTGACTTTGTTTTATTCTTCCCCCCCACCCAGTTTGCTGTTTTTTTTTTTTTAAAGACATCATTCCATAACAATCTTATCACTGCAAGGTTTGAGCCATTTGGACATACATGTGACAGGAGAAGTTCAATAACTGCTAATCTAACTATTAATACAAGTGAAGAATAAATTTGTTTTTTCTTTACCCTAGGTGCTCTCAGATCACTTTTCTTCCTCAAAACATTCTGTGAAACAGCCTCTTCTAAAGTCTAATCTCTTGGGCTGGTAAGATGGCTCGGCGGTTAAGGCACTTGCCTCCAGTGCCTAAGACCCCGGGTTCAATTCCCCAGGACCCACATAAGCCAGACCCACAAGGTGGTGGCCCTGGTGTGTGCTCTCTCTCTCTCTCTCTCTCTCTCTCTCTCTCTCTCTCTGTATCTCTCTGCTTGAAAATGAATAAATAAAATATTAAAAAAAAAAATAAATAAAGTCTAATCTCTTAATCTGTTGCATGTTGAATTTATCCTAAGTGCTAAGCATGCTTCTGACCATTTATACATATTGATAAATTTAATCTTCTTGACAGCCTTATTAGGTAGGAACCTTTATCTGCATCGTACAGATGAGGCAACTGAAGCATAAAAAAATATTAATTAGCTTCCCTGAGGGGTTTACAGTCTATCAGGGTCACAAAACTAAAGCTATGTAAAGATCTTAAAACATACAAAATAAAGTAAGAAATATTTTGTACACTAGAAAACAAATCTTTCCATTCTAGTTTCCTCGTTTGTAAAACAAGGAGGTTGTATTGGCCCAGTATCACCTGGCTGATAAATGGCAACCAAGTGTCTTGGCTTGCACCTCCTTAAGGAGAGGGCTTGTTCCTGTGGGCAACAAGTACTTATATGACCTATAAGCCTGTTGTTTTCACTTACAGGAGGGATTTCCCAGCTGGGTCCCTGTCTCTCCTAATCCTGTTCACTCCTGGAAAATGCATGAACATCAGCTCTAAACACGAACAGCAAGGTAAAAGTGAGGTGGTGTGGGGCAAGCATGCTAGTCTAGCTGAGTCAGCAGTCTTGGCTCAAGTGAGAGACCCTGCCTCAGTAAAATAAAGAGAGCAATCTAGGAAGACACCTGACGGCAACCTCTGGCCTCCATATGGCACACACATGTGCAGGTGCACCCACACACATGTGCCCACATACCACACATGCATACACATGCAATAAATGAGATGATCATAGCTCTGGAATCTCTCTCTCTCTCTCTCTGTGTGTGTTGTGATGCACACGTGGAAGTCAGAGGACAATTTTGGGTGTTGAATTTTACCTTCCATCTTTTTTCTTTTTTTCAAGTAGGGTCTTGCTGTAGCCCAGGCTGACCTGAAATTCACTATGTCATCTCTGGGTGACTCCTACCACTGCCTCTCAAGTGCTGGAATTAAAGGTGTACACCATCATACCTGGCATTTAATTATTTTTAAGGCAGGGTCTCACTCTAGCCCAGGTTGGCCTGGAACTTACTCTGTAGTCCCAAGCTGGTCCAGAACTCAAAAGAATCCTCCTACCTCTGCTTCCTGAGTGTTGGAATTAAAGATGTGTGCCAACATGACTGGCTGGCCTTTTTTTTTTTTTTCAAATGTGGGTTTTGGGGATTTCACCAACTAAGCGGTCTCCTCAACCTTGATTTGTATATTTTCTCTGGAGAAATGTCCATTTAAGTTCTTTGCATATTTTTAAAATTTGGTTTGAAAAATGAGATTTTTGTTGTTGAGTTTTTGGAACCTTTCAGAGTTTTCACACCTCTGAACGTGTTTGTGAGGCTTTGAAATGTGTAGATGATGTCTTTTCTACCTCTGGGTTGACTACCGTCAGAACCTCATCTCTGCAGGATGCAGTAACTGGCATTTTTCGTTCAGCCTTTCAGACTGGCTGATTAAATTATTATAATCAAAATAGTCACTCTTTTGCTATGTCACATTTCTAGGCTAACTTACAGAGTACATGCTATATATTCTGCTTATATGAAGTTTAAGAATTGCCCCCCCCAAAAAAAAGCCGGGCGTGGTGGCGCACGCCTTTAATCCCAGCACTCGGGAGGCAGAGGTAGGAGGATTGCCATGAGTTCAAGGTCACCCTGAGACTCCAAAGTAAATTCCAGGTCAGCCTGGGCTAGAGCGAGACCCTACCTCAAAAAACCAAAAAAAAAAAAAAAGAATAATTGTCAAAATTGGGCTCACTGTTGGTGAAAATGTAAATTTGTCCAGACACTATGGAAATTAGTAGAGATGTTTGTCAAAAACTAATAATAGGCCTGTCATATAATCCAGCTATATCTGTCATGGGTATATATACCTGGCAGCCTCAAAGTTAAAACACAATATATACTTGCATACCCATATTTCCTGTGGCACTATTCACAAGAGTGTGTCTGTACATGCATTTATAGCATCTAGATTGTCAAATCGTTTTTAGGAAGAGAATGGCATGATCAGGTTTCTGACACACAAGTGGAGACTAGGTTGGAGGGGCACCCAGGGCAGGTGTAGATGGCTCCTGCACCAGTATATGTGCACAGTAGGTGCTCAACAAGTATTTGTGGGATGAGAGTTCCTAACTCCCTTTCTTTCTTTTTTAAAAGATTATTATTATTATTATTGTTTTTCGAGGTAGGGTCTCACTCTAGCTCAGGCTGACCTGAAATTCACTATGTAGTCTCAGGGTGGCCTCGAACTCATGGTGATTCTCCTACCTCTGCCTCCCAAGTGCTGGGATTAAAGGCGTGAGCCACCACGCCAGGCAAAAAATTATTATTATTATTATTTTTGGTTTTTCGAGGTAGGGTCTCGCTCTAGCCCAGGCTGACCTGGAATTCACTCTGTAGTCTCAGGGTGGCCTTGAACTCACGGTGATCCTCCTACCTCTGCCTCCCGGGTGCTGGGATTAAAGACATGTGCCACCATGCCAGGCTGCAACACAAAATATTCTTGAATGAACGAGTGAAAGTGCCTCTTCCCTCTCCCAAGAAGTAAGGAATCATCCCAGCACTGAATTTAATGTCTGTCAAACAGGCCTGAAGTCAGATCAGCCAGTTCTCGCTCCATACTTTGATGATTTTCTTTGCCTCTCTGAATCTCTACCTCTTCATCTGTGTGTATCCTACCTCGAAAAACAAAACAAAACAAAAAACAAAAAAGAATATTTTGTGTTGCTGTGCATGGTGGCGCACGCCTTTAATCCCAGCACTTGGGAGGCAGAGGTGGGAGGATTGTTGTGAGTTCTAGGCCAGCCTGGGACTACAGAGTGAGTTCCAGGTCAGCTGGGCTAGAGGGAGACCCTACCTCGAAAAAACAAACAACAAAAAAATATTTTGTGAGCGCACCTACTGCATTTGCAAAGGTTGTAGATGGACCAAGTAGGGAGATATTTATAGGCAAATAACAAAGGTTATTATCTTTATCACCGCTGTTAATTAGCCACTATGCTAATAAGGACATTATGGCCCACCATGCATCAGACACCGTGCCAAGTGCTTCCCAGGTCTGGACGAGGAAATCCCATTTTCCCCGTAGTTCACATGGGTAAACTGAGGCTCGGGAGGGCGGACGTCAAGGGCCGGGAAGCCGCGCGGAGCCGGGAGCCAGCGCCCACGTGAGCTCGCGCGCCCCCCCTCCCGCTCGCGCGGACGCCCGGTCACGTGGCCGAGACCCCGCCCCGCGGCCCGGCCCGCCCGCCCGCGCTCCCTCCCTCCCTCCCTCCCCCTCCCTCCCTCCCTCCCGGCCCGGTCCGGCCCATCCCCCCGCCCCACCGGCTCCCTGAGGCCCTGCCGGGTCGGGCTGCGGGCGGCCGGGCACCGACGGCCGGGACGGACGGACGCGCGCGCGGGGACGGGAGGACGGACGGCCCGAAGGACGGCGGGCACGGACGGCCCGGGCCGGCGGCGCTCCGAGGCCCGCCCGGGAGGGCCGGGGCCGCGCTCAGGTGAGGACGGCGACGGCGACGGCGACGCTGGCTTCGGAAGGGGTGGGCCTGCGGGCCGGGCGTCCACGGGGCCCTGCCTGGCCGGCTCCGTGGGGAGGTGGCGCCGCCCGGGCCTGGGCGCGCGAAGATGGCGCCGGGCGAGCGTGCAGCCCCGACCCGTGTGTGTGCGTGTGCGTGTGCGTGTGTGTGTGTGGGCTCGCCCCGGAGCCGCCCCACCCGGCTGCCGGTCGCCGGCCGCCGGCCGCGCTCGTGTCGGTCCCCGTCGCCATGTTGGGGAGCGGGCCCGGGGCCTGCGGACGGGGGCGGCGGCGGGGAGGGTGCGGGGCCCGGCGGGGAGGGTGCGGGGCCGGGGCCGCCGCCGCCGGGGGAGTGCTGCGAGGCCCGGGGTGGAGCTGGCCGGAGCGGGACGCGGAGTCGTGGCGGGGGGTCGCGGAGAAAAGACACTGGGTACAGCGAAGGGAGCCCGGGTTGTGGGTGGGTGGGCTGAGAGGAGGGTGGGCTCAGGCCCTGGGCAGTGCTCCGAAACCCGGGGCTGATGGCACCCAGGAGTGGGGGAGGCTGTCAGAGCTGGAGGGGAGGTGATTGCTTAGAAATGGGGGTGCAGACGCGGGTTTCCGAGTGGGGTACGGGCGCAGGCATCATATCGGAGCAGTCCTGGCGTTTAAACTCCTTATGACTCCCATGGGACTGGGGACCTACGAGCCCACCCCCTCCCCAGGAGCCGCTCCCCTTTTTAGGGGTCCGCGACAGGAAGAGGGGGCTGGAGGTAGGAGCTGACCAGCAAAAGGTATCACGGAGTGGACTGGTTGACCAGAAGGGAGAGACCCTCCATCAACTTGAGCTGTTAGATGTCTTTAAAAGGAGGGACCTGGCTGTTTGGAGGCGGTGACCCAAGGTGTCTTTCCAGGAAGGCAACTGTCCACTGCTTAAGAGCAGGGTCACCTGGGAGGTCATCTGAAAGGCCTTATTGACACCAGTTAGGATGGTGAAGAGTGAATATGTAAAAACTACAATGGTTTTAGAGATTATGTTAAATTTTCAGATGAAGTAGTGATTTTAGCTGAGACCAGGAAGGTAAAGTTGACTTCCTAGTATCCTTGACCAGGGGGGCTACTGTAATGCCGCTTCCTCATTCTATATATTACCTTAAAGGGATTAGCCAAGTCAAACTGCATATATTAATCAGGGAACCATTCCTTTTGGTTTTTATTTCAAGTTTGTCCGTACAAGGGATACACAAAGATAGGTAAACAGCTATTGTGAAAAAAATCTTCAAGAAAGAACTTTTATTCTCGAGTTTTAAAAGATGTTTCTTCTTTTCTAGATGTTTGTCGCACAGCAAAAGAACACAAAAGCTTAAAGAGAAAAATAAAGCAAGCATATCTGTGGTAGAGACCTAGAATCTCTATCCTGCTCACTTTAATTGAAGTTCTGTCATGATAGAGAAGAATTCGTAGTTGAAATGGGCTATGGGAAAATCAATCAATCATATATATTTGGCTTTTAATGACTGAAGGTTTTTTAATTCATGGCTTCAGTTGATCACCAATAAAAAACATTCTTTTGAAAAATTGCATCTGTGCTGACATGTCCAGTTTTCTTGTCATTATTCCCTTAAAACCAAATGGTATAACACTGTTTGCATAACATTTATACTGTATTAGGTATTAAGGTCTTGTGTTGACGATTTATTGGATTACAGTTATATCAAAATAGTTACCACATAAACAGTTTGTGTTTGCTGGTATATATACACATGTATATATGTATTTCTTTTTGTTTGTGTGGTGCTGGGAATCAAGCTCAGGGCCTTACCCTTGTTAGGTAAGCATTGTAGTATTGAATTATAGTCCCAGCCAACACCTGGAATTTCTCCTCAATCTCTATAGACTATTCCTTACTTCAAGACCTCATTTTTCCCCCCAGCTTTTCACTCTAGCCTTCATACTTCAGAAGAGCATCCATTCATGGAAAACTTTAGTCCTTATCATTCTCTCCCCTTGAAAATTCATGCACTTTTCAGGACATTTGAAACATGATCCCTTTAAAAACCTTTCCTGACTGCTAGAGCAAAGACACAGACACCTATGTGTCCTTATAATTTATAATACTATCCTAAGCTATCACTGTTTACATGTCTGCTTCTCTCTTGGGGGCCTGAATACTCAAAATGAAATGACTTCTTTAAAGAACTTTGAATCCCACAAGCCTAACATAATACTTGACATGTATACAATAAATGTCTATTGAACCAGAGATATGTCTGCTGATAGGAATGACATCTGAGAATTTACATAGAAGAAGGGGGAAATCTATGAATCGAGGTGGGAGAAAGAAACCTCTTTGTTTTTTTCACTAACCTCTAAAACTTGCTGTTTTATTCAAATATGAATGCAGCTAAAAAATTATAAAGCCAGGATTGATACACCTTTAATTCCAGCAATTTGTGAGGCAGAGGTAGGAGGATCGCCATGAGTTCTAGGCCACCCTGAGACTACATAGTAAATTTCAGGTCAGCCTGGGATAGAGTGCGACTCTACCTTGAAAAACCAAAAGAAAAAAAAAAAATCATTCCAGTACTAGCAGAGTGTGTAACTCTGGAACAATAAAACAACAAATCACAGTTTTTGGCGATGCCTTGAAGTATTAATAGTCATCATGCCTTTGAAATTACAGATTCACGGGCTGGAGAGATGGGTCAGAGGTTAAGGCACTTGCCTCCAGTGCCTAAGGCCTCAGGTTCAATTCTCCAGTACCCACATAAGCCAGACCCACAAGGTGGTGGCCCTGGTGTGCTTCTCTCTCTCTCTCTCTCTCTCTCTCTCTCTCTCTCTCTCTCTCTCTCTCTGCTTGAAAATGAATAAATAAAATATTTTTTAAAAATTACAGATTCATATCTAGATCTCACTTCTTAATGTGGGATAAAGAAGTGTATATAGCACTGGGGGTGTAGCTCAGCTGGTAGAGTGCTTGCCTAGTTTGCATGAAGCCCTGTTTTTTATTCCCATCACTTTCTAAATGCATGCTTGTAATCTCAGACAGAGGCAGGAGGATAAGAAATGCAAGATTATCTTTAGCTATGTAGTGAATTTGAAGCTGATTGGGCTACATATGATCCTGTCTCAAAAAAAAGGAAATAAAAAATGCAATTCCATGTATTAATAATCAACTGTGAGTGGCAAGGAAGGTAGTTTTTTTTTTTTTTTTAAGCTTTCTAGGTAGATATGGTGGCTGTCAGGCAATTTTGAAAAGATAAGATGAATGCAGGACAAGTATCACAGACAAGGGTGAGATTTTTTTTTAAACATTGCAAAGCTGTTAAATGCAGTGTAGTTTTTGCTTAGAAAAATCAAAAATTTCAGCAGATATAAAAGGCAGGGTAAGATGCAAAAAGTATTCCTAGAGTGTAGGAAAATCACAGCTTTCTGTATTAGCGTTCAGTGTACTGTGGCCTGTAGATCAAACTGTGTCCACTATCTGTTTTTATAATTAAAGTTTCATTGGAATGTAACTACACTCATCTATATAGTGTGTGTAGCTACTTTTACTTTTTTTGTTTGTTTGTTTTTGGAGTAAGTTTCCCTCTAGACCAGACTGACTTGGAATTCACTATGTAGTCTCAGACTGGCCTTGATCTCACGATGATCTTCCTACCTCTGCCTCTTGAGAGCTGGGATTAAAAGCCTGTACCGTGACCTTGCCCAGCTGTTTTTGCTTTTTATTTTTGGGGTGTGTGGCTACTTTTGTGCCACCTATAGCAAAATTGAGTAGCTGTGACAAAGAACCTACCTATATAAAAAGCTGAAAAGATTATTTTACAAAGTCTTTGTCAACCCTTTATAGGTCTGCATGTTAGATGTTCAGCCTTTACTTTCCCACCCAATTTCTATAGTGAGGAGAATTAACTATTTGCTTCTGCTTTTGTGGCTGGATTCTTCACACCCTGTGTACCTGCAACATAACATAGACTCCTGGATATTTTCTGTTGTTCAGTGATAGCAGGTTTACTGGACACTAGTCTACTGAGTGGTAACTGTGGAAGTGCCTGGTTTACATGGCTTAGACCAAGCTGGGGCTTGCTTTGCCATTTTTCTATTGGATTATATTTTGCAAATAATTCCTTTACACATTCTGATTACTAATTCTTTGTTTATATGTATTATAAATGTCATTTCCTAGCTTATTCCTTATTTTAAAAATCTGGGGATTGAAGGTATTATAGCTTATTGTTAGAGCACTTGCCTACATGCTTAAGACCCTTTGTTTAGTCCCTAGCACTAAAAAATAAATAAAATTAAAATAAATCTGGTTTTTAAGAAGTTATGATTTTTTTTGTTTTGTTTTTGTTTTGTTTTTCGAGGTAGGATCTCACTCTAGCCCAGGCTGACCTGGAATTCACTATGTAGTCTCAGGGTGGCCCTGAACTCATGGTGATCTTCCTACCTCTGCCTCCCAAGTGCTGGGATTAAAGGCGTGCGCCACCATGCCCGGCAAGAAGTTATGATTTTTAATGTACTCAGTGTTTTCTTTTCCTCCCCTAAGATTTTAAAGTTATTCTGTATATGTTTTCTTTTCCTCCCCTAAGATTTTAAAGTTATTCTGTATATTATTTTCTAGAATCTCTCTTGTTTTGCCTTTAATGTTTAGAACCCTAATCTACCTGGAATTGATTTGTGTATGGAATGAGATAGGATGCAATTTCATATTTTTTCCCTAATACCATACATTGAATGGTGCTTGCTTTCAGATTTTGAGCTTTTTTTTTTTTTTTTTTTTTTTTTTTTTTTTTTTTTTTGGTTTTTCTAGGTTGGGTCTCGCTGCAGCCCAGGCTGACCTGGAATTCACTCTGTAGTCTTAGGCTGGCCTTTAACTCATTTAATTCTTTCAACAACTCTATTAAGTACTATCATCTTTAAAGATGAGGAAGCATGCCCATGGCTGGTGATGCAAGTTTTTAATCCAGTACTTGGGTGTCAGAGGGAGGTAGGAGGATCAATGTTCAAGGCCAGCCCGGCAGACTCCAACTTTTAAAAAATCTGAGCTGGGCGTGGTGGCGCATGCCTTTAATCCTACCACTCGAGGGGCAGAGGTAGGAGTTATTGCCATGGGTTCGAGGCCAGCCTGAGACTACAGAGTGAATTCCAGGTCAGCCTGGACTAGAGTGAGACCCTACCTCGAAACCCCCCCCCCAAAAAAAAAAAAAAAGTTGGAGTCTGAGTTGTTCATTTCAGCTCTGCTGCTTGCTATTTGTATGACCTGGGACAAATTTATGTAACTTCTTGGTGCCTCACCTTCCTCATCTTCCCCTGCCCCCAAGGTAAGAGTCTCTCTCTAGCCTAGGGTGACCTGGAATTCATTATGTTGTCGCAGGCTGGCCTTGAACATTGATCATCTTACCTCTGCCTCCCAAGTGCTGGATTAAAGACTTGCATCACCAGCCACGGGTATGCTTCCTCATCTTTAAAGATGATAGTACTTAATAGAGTTGTTGAAAGAATTAAATGAGTTACCAAAAAAAAAAAAAAAAAAGAAGAAAAAAATTAAATGAGTTAAAATTCATGTAACATGTAGAACAGTGCCTGGGACCTATGAAATGCTCAATGAATGTTATCTGTTATTTAGAACAACTGTTCATTTCTGATTCACCAGCACTTGGCCCAGAGTAGAGACCCACTAGTGTTAACTAAATTGTTATATTAATTTGTTATTCAGGTTAAATCAGAATGGATAAGAGCTAGGCTGAGATGATTGTAAGGAGCTGTTTAATTTTAGGGCTGCCTGAACTGTCTATTGGAATGGAAATCCTTCTTTTGCAATGAACTTCTGTAGCAGATAATACAAACTTTGGTTGACTTTGACATGAACACATGTTTTGCTTGGCTCATAAAGCATTGTGTGTGTGTGTGTTATATGCACATGTATATGCAGATGTCTGTGCCTGTGTGTGCACTTGCAGAGGCCAGAGAAGAATGTTAGGTGTCTTCCTGTGTCCCTCATCTGCTCATCTGTCTATTTTATGAGACACAGAGTCTCTCTGAACCTGGAGCTGCTGTTTTTAGTCATATTAGCTTACCAGCAAGCCCTAGAGATTCTCTGGTTTCTGCTCCCCACAGGACTAGGGTTATGGGGGTTCATGACCACAACCTGCTTGTTTACATGGGTGCTGGAGAATCAAACTCAGGCCATCATTTGTACAGCAAGTGCTCTTACCCATTGAGTCATAGCCCCAGCTTTTATATAGAGTTTTTCATGCCTTAAAAAATTTACACACACACACACACACACACACACAAATTTACACAGCCAGGCTTGGTGGCACATACCTTTAATCCCAGCACTTGGGAGGCAGAGACAGGAGGATTGCTGTGAGTTCAGGATCAACCTGGGAAGAGTGAGACCCAGGTCAGCCTGGGCTAGAGTGAGAACATATCTGGGGGAAAAATTTTTACCCAAACTAGGTTGGGTGACTAAGTGTGCTTCCTGCATAAGGAAGGCTTGGGACAGAGACTGGCCATGTTTACATCTCCAGAATCCACATAAGCAGCTGGGTGTGGCATTTGGAGAGTGGAGAATCACCACCAGGGCTGTGTAACAGCAAGTTCTGGAATCAGAGACTCCATCATAAGGAAAAAGCAAATGTTCTTTTCCAACTCATGGGGGTAAGCACATGGAATGCTACATCAGCACATACATATGTCTATACCACACACACACTCCACCATACCACACATACTACTCATATACCAAAGAAAATTTACACACGTTTCTGAATTTCTGCTGTGTCAACAGCAAGCCTATGTTCTTTCATAGCAATAATTAGCGGAAACTTGTAATTTTTCTAGTTCTTCCTGGTCAATCCTACTCTCTTGCTTCTTGCTTTGCTTTTTAAAAAGTTTGTGTATGTGTGCAATGTCCATGAGTGTGTATGTGAGGGTTCTTATGTGGATGAGTACATGTGTGAATGTGAGTGCATGTGCACATGCATGCACAGTAAGCACTTTACCCATAGAGCTGTTTCCCTAGCCCCTTGCTTTGCTTTTATGGCTCTGTATCATTTTATTTTGGACTTTTCTGAGGTTTTTAATATTGTATCTTCTGCACAATAAAGGACATACTAGGATAAGGGTAAGATTGCCAAAAAGTGACATGAGGCTGAGCTAATTGCATAACTAATACAATGATAATCAAATTTATAGAATGAGATAAATTCATTTCAACTCCCTGAATATTTAGGCATATATGATATGTTGAGTACTATTATTATAAATTATTCCATTGGTGAAAGAAAATAAGGAGAGATGGCTCAGTGGTTAAAGTGCTTGCCTGCAAGGCCTGACTACCTGGGTTCAAATCCCCAGTACTCACATAAAGCCAGATGCACAAAGAGGTGCATGCATCTGGAGTTTGCTTGAAGTGGCTGGAGGCCCATTCTCTCTCTCTCTCTCTCTCTCTCTCTCTCTCTCTCTCTCTCTCTCTCTCTCTCTCTCTCTCTCTCTCCTCTCTCTCTCTCTCCTATCTCTGCTTGCAAGAAAAAAGTACACACATATATATGCATACACACATATACTTTCTGGCCAGCTTTATGAAATATTATAGAAGACCTTTTTACTTCTGATATGATATTGTTGCCCAAGAATAGAGGGAGGACGCATAGGAATTCAGCCTTTGGATGTTTATTAAGGTCTGCCGTGTATGTTGCAAACTGGCTAGGACTATACAGGATATCAAGATGAATCTAACAGGGTTTATGATCAGTATCTGTCATGTTTTATGGAGTTGAGATACCAGGCTATAGAACTTGAAAGAGGTAGCTCATGAGCAGAGTCCCAAGCATGGTTGGACTCTTTTATTTTTTGTTTTTTTGAGGTAGGGTCTCACTCTAGCCCAGGCTGACCTGGAATTCACTGTGTAGTCTCAGGGTGGCCTTGAACTCATGGTGATCCTCCTACCTCTGCTTCCCGAGTGCTGAGATTAAAGGTGTGTGCCACTACGCCCAGTTTTTTTTTTTTTTTTTTTTTTTTGGTTTTGCTTGGACTCTTAATACTTGGAGATGACATTGTATTTTCCAGACTGATGAAAGCATGAGTATAGCAGTGTTTCTTTAGGAGATAGTAAAGTGACCAGTTTGCTTGGAAAACAAGTTGTTCTAAGGTGCTTTTGGAGGCAAGGCTGGAAATGAAAATTAAATGGCAGCAACAATACTAACAGATAAAATAAAACCTAAAGAGTAATACTAGTACACATTTCCGCATGCTATTTGCTAGATAACTTGCTGAGCATTCTATAAGTAATATTTTTAGTAATTCTCACAATTTTGTAAAGAAGCCTGTTTTTCAAATCCCTTTTTACAGACTAACCAAGCATATATCTAACAATTGATAAAGAATTTGACTTCAAGCAGTCTTAATTGCAAAGCCTGCCTTCCTAATTTCTGTCTAGTATGCTACCAAAGAATGGAAAACTCGTGTTTATTTTTAAAAATATTTTTATTTATTGGAGAGAGAGAGAGAGAGAGAGAGAGAGAGAGAGAGAGAGAGAGAGAGAGAGAATGAGAATGAATATGGGCATGCCAGGGTCTCCTGCCGCTGTAAACGAATTCCAAATGCATGTGCCACTCTTTGCATCTGGCTCTATGTAGGTACTGGGGAATTGAACCCAGGCTGTCAGACTTTTTAAGTAATCACCTTTAACTGCTGAACCATCTTTCTAGCCCCTATTTTATGTTGTTTTGAGGCAGATTGTCTATATCCCAGGCTGCCCTCAAACTCAACTGCTTTCTTTCCTCTTCTCCAGAGAGAGTGATGTATGCCACCACATCTGGTTCATGGAAGGCTCTAATAACTCTATTGTCATTGTTTTTTTTTTTTTTTTTTTTTGCTTTTTTGTTTTTTTGAGGTAGGGTCTCGCTCTAGTCCAGGCTGACCTGGACTTCATTATGTAGTCTCAGGGTGTCCTTGAACTCACGGCAATCCTCCTACCTCTGCTTCCCGAGTACTGGGATTAAAGGCGTGAACCACCACGCCCGGCCTGTCATTGTTATAGGTGGAAAATTTGGCTTGACTGACTATAGTGGGAAGCTATCAAAGGTTTTAGCCATACAGTGATGTAATGAAAATTGCTAGGAAAGGAACTCTTATGAATTACAGGATCAGTATGGGTAGAAACAGAAACTGGTTGTTTACTCCCCTGCTGTCAAGATTGGACACTTCTTGAAGGCTGGGCCAGGGGCTAGACCTGCCTTTTTCCTTTTGCTCCCTTTGACTCCAGTGTTACTTGTGTCGTCTGGTGGTTTTTTTTTTTTTTTTGCTTTTTAAGAGTTAATCTTGGGCTGGAGAGATGGCTCAGGGGTTAAGGCACTTGCCTCCAGTGCCTAAGGCCCCCGGTTCAATTCCCCAGGACCCACATAGGCCAGACCCACAGGGTGGTGGCCCTGGTGCTTTCTCTGCCTCTCTCTATCTATCTCTCTGCTTGAAAATGAATAAATAAAATATTAAAAAAAGAGTTAATCTTTTTCTACTTCCCCTTATTCTAAAAAAATACATAGTGATTATAGTTGTTACAGTTGCTTATGAGCTCAGTGAACATTTGCTGAGTTAATAAGTGACAATATATATATATATACACATGCATACATACACATACACACATAAAGGGATTATGAAGGTTGTGATAGGAGTAATGACAGCCCTACAGTTTGATGATATACTCTGTTGTATATACAAACTATACAGAGCAAAAGGCCAAAACCACATCTTTTAACTCATGAAGAATTGTCTATTTTTTATTAATTGGAATAGTCAGTTAATAGTGTTAATGATCACCAAATTTTAGGGTGTTCATACTGTAAGTAGGTATTTAGGTTTGTATATATCATGTGATGGCAACACCCCCAACAAGCACACAGAGGCAACAGAAGAACAGAAGTTCCTTTCATCTGCTCCCTGATACTGAACCTGTTGAATATTCCATATACCCATTTGTATATCTTTTGTAAAAAACAAGCAGTGGTCTCACAGTTGCAAATTTGTGAATCATTCCTGTTTGGGATTTTACTGAGGAAAATTGTTCATTAAATTAAGCCCCTTTCCATAACTTCAAGTGATTCATGAAAAGAATTTAAACAGTTGGAGAAATTGAAAAGCACCATTGGTAGCCACCAATGCAGTGGGGCGTGGTGGTGCACGTCTTTAAACCCAGCACTTGGGAGGCAGAGGTAGGAGGATCACCATGAGTTTGAAGCCACTGAGACTACATAGTGAATTCCAGGTCAGCCTGGACTAGAGTGAGACCCTACCTTGAGAAACCAAAAAAAAAAAAAAAAAAAAAAATCAAAGATTTCCTAAATAATGGATTTGTTACAAAAACATCATTTTCCCATTGTGGGCATTAGCTATATTTCAGTGATACATATTGATCTAGGACTATTTTCTAAAGTATATGAGTTTTCAGGGCTGGGTATGTAGCTCAGTGGAAGAGTGTTTTCCTAGCATGTCCAAGGCCCTGGGTTAGAACCCCAGCACCACAAGAAAGCAAAGAATTATGACTCTTCAATTGAAGTTTTGTGGATTCTGTTTAGCTCTTCAGTGAATGTGGAAATGACTCATTCAGATCAGAATAATTTAGTGACTTTGGTAGTCAGTATATATTGAATGTTTACCAGATGTTGATAGACATGTACAGTTAATGAGTACATTTGGGCTTATATATCTATGCAGGATTGATTTCATAGCCTCTTGGGTACCAGAGTTCATAGATGTTAAAGTTCCCTATATATAAAGTAGTGTAGTATTTGCATATAATCTATACATAAACTCCTGTAAATTTTGAGTCATGTCTAACATAGTGGAAATGCTACTACTAGTTGTTGCACTGTATTGTTTGGGGAATAATGACAAAAAGTCCACATGTTAGTACAGATGCATTTTCTCCCTAGGTTTTTTTTTTTTTTTCCTTGCTTTTCAAGGTAGGGTCTTACTGTAGCCCAGGCTGACCTGGAATTCACTGTGTAGTCTCAGGCTGACTTCAAAATCACAGCAATCCTAACTCTGGCTCCCAAGTGCTGAGATATTCAAGGCATGAGTGACCATGCCCAGCTCCCTAGTATTTTTGATGCAGCACCCTGAGGTACAGAGGACCAAGCATAATTTCTGCCTTCCAGAAACTAATTCATCTAGAAAGGTCAACATAAAGAGGGGGGATGTAGCTAGGTGTGGTGGCATGCTTTAATCCCAGCACACGGAGGCAGAGGTAGGAGGATCACCATGAGTTCAAGGCCACTCTGAGACTACATAGTGAATTCCAGGTCAGCCTGGGCTAGAGTGAGACCTTACCTTGAAAAATAAAGGGGGGGGGAAGGGAGTGATTTTTAATTGAGATAATAAACTCCATATGGTAGTGTCTATAATCCCAGCACTTTGGGAAACTAAGGCAGGAGAATTGCCACAAATTTGAGGCTAACCTAGGCTACATAGTGAGTTCTACATAGCAAGACCCTGTCTCAATACACACACAAATACACACAGAATCATAAATGTAATAATGGGTATTTAGAAAAGAGAGATCACTTCTACTTGGAAAGTTATGAGAAAGATTCATGGAAAAGGTGGTGTATTAATTTCCTGAGCTGTAGTGACTACAAACCAGGTGACTTAAACAACAAGTTTATTCTCTGCAGTTCTAGAGGCTGGAACCTGAATTGAGGCTGTCAACAGGGCCATGGTTTTTCAGATTTCGGGTAAAATGCTTCTATCATCCTGCCTCAGCCTCTTGAATGTTGGGGTTCAGGCTTGTATCTGCTCAGCTCCTCTCAATTCTTTTTTTTTTTTTTTTTTTTGGTTTTTCGAGGTAGGGTCTCGCTCTAGCCCAGGCTGACCTGGAATTCACTGTGTAGCCCCAGGCTGGTCTCAAATTCATGGTGATCTTCCTACCTCTGCCTCCCCAGTGCTGGGATTAAAGGTGTGTGCCACCATGCCTGGCCCTCCTCTCAATTCTTGATGCTCCTTGTTTGCCACAGCATCACTCCAGTCTTCTCCATTGTCACATGGAGCTCTCCCTGTGTTCTGTCTCTATGTCCAAATTTCCTTTTTATAAGGGTAAGAGTCATTGAATTAAGAGCTCACCTTACTCCGATATCACCTCATTTTAACTAATTACCTATTTCATGTCAAATTACATTCTGAGGTACTAAGAGTTAGAAATTAAACATATCTTTTGGGTGACACAGTTCAATTCATAACAGGTGGCATAAGAGATCATACACAGGCATTAAATTGAAATTTACTAAATAAATAGAACAAAATTGCAACAAGTAAGATTAAGGAGAAATGAGTCAAACAAGTGATAGCCGTTAGAAAGGATAGAGAAGATTTGGGCGATGAAGCAGTGATGGGACCAGTTGGCTGGTGTGCTGCAGACTTGTGGAAAGATGGCCACAGAGCAGCCTGTTGGGGCAGGATGACACTTTTGTGATAGTCGAAGGTTGTTGGATGAACAGTGTTTGTGGGCAGGAGGTCACTGCAGAATTTTGAGGTGGTAGATGACAGGTTCAAGCTTTAGGTTCAAGGTTTAGAGAGGTTTTATGGTCAGATGATCATGAATAAGTGACACCCTAAAGAAAAACAAGGAGGCTCATGATTTAATATAGCCCTCATTTGTCTATGCCAGTAACTTTTTATCAGGACAGTTAAGAATTTCCTCAACAAATTCTGAGGATTTTATTAGGCCTCTCTTCTGCCTCCCACCCCCAGAGAGGGTCTCACTGTAGCTCAGGCTGGCCTGGAATTAGCTGGGATTAAAGGCCTGTGCAGCTTTAGGCCTCTTTTCTTGGTCAGCCATCTGTGGGTATTGAGAACTTTTCAGTCTTTCAGGGTCTCCATTCAAAAGCTTGTTCATAGGTTTAGGTATTAATAATCATGCCGTTTATTTTCTTTCAACCTTTTTTTCTTTAAGCTTCTCTTCTATTTTATCCTTTACCTCACGATTTTTCTCTGAACCTGTTCTGTTTTTCCATATTACACTTTTTGGTGGTGGCATTTTTGAGGTAGGGTTTTACTCTAGCCCAGGCTGATCTGGAATTCACTATGTAGTCTCAGGGTGGCCTCAAACTCATGCTGATCCTTCTACCTCTGCCTCCTGAGTGCTGGGAGTAAAGGTGTGCACCACCACGCCTGGCTTTTGTTTTTTCATTTTAATTGGAGAATTAGTTTGTTTTGAGGCAAGATTACCACTCTAGCCCAGGCTGATTTAGAACTCACTCTGTAGCCTAGGCTGGCTTTGAACTCATGACCATCCTCCAACCTCAGTAGCTGGGAATAAATGGATGAGCCACCATACATAACTGAAAATTAGTTTATTTGAATTATTTTATTTGCAGCTACAAATTTCTTTTTAACAAGCAGGTTGTGTACTGTATGCTTAAATCAAATACCCGAATAAGTTGAGATTTTAGGAATACAGCCTGGGCAACAGTGGAAAGTCATGAGCAAAAACATCACAGCCCCCACAATAAAAAGATTTTGGCACACCATGTAACCAAAAACATGTTTTGGTTTTTCTGTTCCTCCTGGCATCCTTAGCAAAATCTTTCTCCTTTATATTAGTGTATGGGAATTTTTAGAAAAGTGTCCAAAGGAAATAAATGATGGTAAGGTCATGGCAAATGTGGTACACAAAGTAAGACCAAGTATTTTGCATTCATCAGGAAGCTCATAATTCTTTGCCCAACACTGGGCAGAAGAAATAGCTTCTTTTAATTTATTTTTATTTACCAATTTTTTAAAATATTTATTTGCAGAGAGAGAGAGAGAGAGAGAGAGAGAGAGAGAGAGAGAGAGAGACTGGGCACACCAGGGCCTCTAGCCATTGCAAATGAACTCCAGATGCATGTGCCACTTTGTGCATCTGGCTCTATGTGGGAATTGAACTCGGGTTGTTAGACTTTGTAGGCAAGTGAGTGCCTTAACTGCTGAGCCATCTCTTCAGCCCCTGATTATTTTTTGAAACCAGAATATTTATTTATTTATTTATTTTGGTTTTTCAAGGTAGGGTCTCACTCTTCTAGTCCAGGCTGACCTGGAATTCACTATGTAGTCTCAGGATGGCCTTGAACTCAAAGCAATCCTACCTCTGCCTCCTGAGTGCTGGGATTAAAGGCGTGCACTACCATGCCCGGCGGAAACCAGAATGTTTATTATGGCTGGTAGCCAGCATTCTCAGGATGAGCTGGATGCTGCTGCAGCTGCCCTCTTGGGTGTAGGTTGTTCCTTCATGGAATCCATGCCTGAATCTGCGCTAGACAATTTTCAGGTGTCTCATTCACCCAGTTCCAGTAGTATTTTGCCTCTTAGCCTTGGCACTCCAGTTATACTTTCTCTTGTGCTTCAAAGGGTAGCCACACTTCCCACAGGTCTACTTCTGGTAGACCTTGGAGCCACAGGAATGGCACAGCATGTGTGCTGATTGTGATACTCTCCAAATGATGACATTCCCATGTCATCTTGCTTCTTGGCCCCAAGGATTTTTTTTAAAGCCTATGTTATCATAGTTCTTATACCTCCTGGTACTAGAGAAGAATGCATTTCTTATTTATAGTCTTTGAGGGGTTTTAGACCTAGAAGGAATCTGAGTTTCTGTCTAGCTGTAGCTCTGATGATATATCTATCTGTCATCTTTTTATATAATTTTGGGCTTTGGCTCAGATAGGTTGTATGCTGCCCAAAATTATACAACAGCATAGGCCACAATGTACCCAATGCAAGCTTGCCTACCATGTCAGCCTAGCTCTTTCTCTGTTGTTTCATATAAATGATGCTAGTCAGAGCCAGGTGTGATGCTCCATGCCTGGAACCCTGGCACTTGGGAAGCTGAGGATTGACCTTGAGGCCAGACCCTGTCTAAATAAATAAAGCATGCTATTTTAACCATTGATCATCTAATATATTTCCTTATTAAGAGCATGGATACTGAGGTTAGGAATCAGTTGCCGGCTCTGTGTTCATTCCTCATGGTGAGGCAGCGGCAGCAGGGCAGCTGAACACAGTGTCCGAACTTTCCATTTAGCTGTTTCCTTGCTCACTTTTACAGTCGTCATTTGTAAAACAACTTTTCAGAGTATACATAGAGTAAATGTTAAATTAAAATGTTAATAGATTCACAGTATTTTAAAACAGAAGAATGATAAAAGGACATCAGTGAGCTAGGGCCAATTATGAAATCCTGTGGGACTGTATATCTGATACAGACTTAGTCTTTTAGGGATTCTGCCCTGGACAAATGTTTTGTCTATTTCTTTCTCCTGATCAATAAGGTCTCAAAATAAATGGCATAGAATTCACTAGCCCAGGCTGTCCTCAATGTAGCTATGTTTTGAAATATGTTAATTATGGGCTGGGGAGATAGCTCAGCAGTTAAGGTACCTGCTGGCAAAGACTAAGGGTTTGATTCCCCAGTGCCCACATAAAGCCAGATGTACAAAGTGGCACATGGAGTTCATTTGTAGGGGCTGGGGGCCCTGGGCCTGTTTTCTCTCTCTCCTCTCTATCTGTCTCTGTTCACAAATAAATATAAATATTTTTTAATATGTTAATTATAATGTAAAACAAAGACGACTGCCCAAACCATAAAGATGATGAATTATAAAATGAACATATTTATGTAAGTAAATACTACAGAGATATTTTGAAAATACCTTGAGCTTCTTTGGTGATTATAATACACTTTCCTTGTTGAAATCCGCTGGACTAGAAACTGTAGTCTCTTTTGTGACTAAAAGGAATTTGGTCAGTCACAAAGCTTTACTTTGACTAGATCATTAGGTTCATGTTTACTCTTCTGATGTTTCTCTTCTTCCTCTTTGCCCTTTTCCTTTTCGTCTAGGTCCTGGGAGGAATGGAGAGGGGTCCTATTGACTTCCTTTTCTAAGAGTGCTCAGAGAGTTCTTAAACAGGTCTGTCAACTCTACAGAATTTAAATGAAAGTTTAATTTATAAAAACAACTAAAAGGATTGAATCAGAAAAAAAAAAGAACTTAATGTTTTTGTCAATACTGGAGATTGAATCTATTGCTTCATGCATGCTAGGCAAGCACTCTACCACTGAACAGTATCCTCAGTCCATAACTTTACTTTTTTGGTTTTTTGAGGTAGGGTCTCACTCTAGCCCAGGCTGGCCTGGAATTCACTATGTAGTCTCAGGGTGACCTTGAACTCATGGCGATCCTCCTACCTCTGCCTCCCGAGTGCTGGGATTACATAGCTTTACTTTTTTTTGCTGTTGTTGTTTCAAGGTAGGGTCTCACTCTAGCGCAGGCTGACCTGGAATTCACTAAATAGTCTCAGGGTGGCCTCGATCTCACAGCTACCTCTGCCTCCTAAGTGCTGGGACTAAAGGCATGAACCACCCAGCTTTAAATCTTGTGGTTATATAATGTATATGTATTTTCATATTATGAATGTGAGCAAACTCATAGCAGAGTTTGCTTGCATACCATGGCATGCATATGGAGGCCAGAGGACAAATCCAAGTGCCAGCCCTCACCTTGTGCCTTGTTTGAGGCAGAGTCTGGGATTCCCTGTCTCTACCTCCCTGTTGGAACAGCCACTTTACTTGTTAAGAAGTGATTCTGATTACAGTGTACACTAGGGTATTTTACTTTGGGATGCAAGTTGACTAAAGATCAGCTTAATAGAAAGTATTTGGCCTAGTATGAGGGTACATCCTAGCACTTGAGAGGCTGAAGCAGGAGTGAAGTGTGAGTTTGAAGCTAGTTTAAAAAAAGAAAAAGAGCATGTGATTCATTGTCAGTTATGTTGAATATATATACTATGGCAGAAGGAACCAAGAAAAATGAAGAAGCAAATTTCTTAGTTGTCCATGATTTTAGAAGGGAATGGAGGCATGGATAATGCCCATTCCCCAAAGAGAGATTGTTTATTTGATCCTTTCTGATGTTCTCAGAATTGGTAATAACACAATAACAACAAAAGCTGCCTAACAGGTCTCAGAAGGGCCAGTGTGTGTACTGATGCTTCACTCAGCTTCCTCTAGATCATCACCAGTCACTGTATTATCCACTTTTAGACATAATGATTTGTCAATCTTATTATATAATATAGACATATATGTCTATTCATATTTTATCCTATAATTTTCACTTTTTCTCTTTTTTAAAAAAA
>PVHP010027064.1:0-24123 GCA_004024765.1 Zapus hudsonius | reverse complement strand
GAGGGAGAGGGAGAGGGAGAGGGAGAGGGGGAGAGAGAGAGAGAGAGAGAGAGAGAGAGAGAGAGAGAGAGAGAGAGAGAGAGAGAGGGTACGCCACAGCTTCCAGTCATTACAAATTCTAGATGCATGTGCTACCTTGTACATCTGGCTTTACATGGGTACCAGGGAATCAAACTCAGGTCCTTAGGCTTTGCAGGCAAGTACCTTAACCGCTGAGCCATCTTCTCCAGCACAGAAAAAAAAAATTTTTTTTTTTGGTTTTTCAAGGTAGGGTATCGCAGAAAAAATATTTTAACTTCAATAAATTCTTCTAAAATGTATATGAAGATTCCCAGGAGTGGTAGTTAATTTTCATTGTCAATTTTATTAGAATAACCTAGGGGACATGTCTTTGGGCATGTTTGTGAGGGTGTTTCCAGACAAGAATTGCTAAGGAGAGAAGACTCACCCTGAATATGAGTGGTACCATTCCATGGGCTGAGAGCCCTGATTGAATCAAAAGGGAAGAAGAAAGCCAGCTGGAAGCCAGCATACCCCTTTCTCTGCCTCCTATCAGGAGGATGTAACCAGCTACTAGAAACTGCTGCAGGAATATCACAAGCTCATTCCATCATCACGCTTTCCTTGTCATGATGGACTGACTCTCAAACCATAAGCCACCATCACTATGCCTTCCTCACCATGGTGAACTGTATATCCCCTCAAACCATGAACCAAAATAAACCCTTCTTCACTGAAGTTGCTTTCATCAGCTATTTGGTAAAAGAAACCTGTAAAGTAACAAATACAAGTGGACACCATAACTGGTTAGGAAATTGTACCTATGAGAATACAGGAGTGAGGACAGCAGGAACAGTGCTAACAAAGGGGAAAAAGTAGAAGCAAGGAGAGAAAGGATTATCCAGAAGCCTTAAACTTTACTGTGTCTTATTTTTAATTTTTTTTCATTTATTTGCATACAGAGAGAAAAAGAAAAGTGACAGACAGAATGGGCACACCAGGGCCTCCAGCCACTTCAAAGGGACTCCAGATGTATGCAACACTTTGTGCATTTGGCTCTACCTAGGTACTAGGGAACTCAACTCCAGTCCTTAGTTTTTGCAGGAAAGCGCCTTAACCACTGAACCATCTCTTTTACTGTGTCTATAACATTAAGTTACTTTCATCTCTCAAACCTGTGACTAGACTCAGACTAACAGTCACTAAAAAGAGGAGACTTGGGCTGGGGAGATGGCCCAATTGATAATCAGAGGATATCAAAAGAGCAAGGGATTTGGACTGGAGGCCCACTCTATGGGAGGGAAAGCATGCCTGGTACTGAAGACCTAGACAAAAGCCTATATAGTAGGGGAGGTCAGGAGCCCTAGGGGAGTAACACTGGCTGTTGTCTGGCTAAACTCCCATACAAACACTTTTTTTTTTTTTAATGAGCATGCCCACATGATAATGCTACTCTCACTCTTGTCTAGAGAAGCTTCTCTCTTTCAATGGCGGAGACCACTGGGATAACA
Source organism: Zapus hudsonius (assembly GCA_004024765.1). Classification (NCBI taxonomy): domain Eukaryota; kingdom Metazoa; phylum Chordata; class Mammalia; order Rodentia; family Dipodidae; genus Zapus; species Zapus hudsonius. Next base: position 22,612 of record PVHP010027064.1, on the reverse strand, counting down.
CAAAAGATACCATAGTGCTGAGAAGAAATGACAGTGGCAGTGTTCAGCACTGGGACATCTCTATCACACTGGCAGAGGCTCAGGGTCTATTTTGAATGAGGTGGTGGAAAGCTTTTAAGAAACAAAGGAAAGGTAGGACTGCTTACAACACAAACTTCCAGACAGAAAATGGCCTTGATATTCATGACTTCACAATACCTGATAAAAACTACACAAAATGGGAGGAAAAGATGATGACACCAAAACAAAACAAAGACTAATTGATTGAGAGGGGGAAGAGATAAGGGGGTGGGGGTGGAGAGGGAATCATATGGCTTATGATCTATGGTTATGGAAGCTTATCAATAAAAAGTTTTTAAAAAGAGCAAGGGATAATGAAAAGGGAATAGAGGGGCTGGGAGATGCTGGCTCAGTGATTAAAGCACTTGCTATACAAGGTGAGGACCAGAGTTCAGATCCTCAGCACTGACATACATACTGGGTAATCATGGCAGCCTGCCTAGAATCCCAGTACTTGGGTTGCAGAGACTGGGGCGTGTGGGGCAAGTTGGCTAGAGAAACTAGGCAAATCGGCAACTCTGGGTTGAAAAGAGAGACTGTCTCAATAAATAAGGTGGAGAGTTATAAAGAAAGATACCCAACATCAATCTCTGGCCTCCACATGCACACACACATGCACCTACATGATACAAACATGTATACACATAGGTACACATAGCACACATGTATATATACAACCAAAAGAATTGAAAACTGGGGTTGGAGAAAAAGTGGCTCAATGGTTAAAAACTTGCTTACAAAGTCTGACAGACCTGGTTCAATTTTCCAGTACCCACATAAAGCCAGAAAGTGTTGCATGTGTCTGGAGTTCGTTTCCAAACACATGCACCATTCTCTTTTCTGTCTGTCTCTGTCTCTCAAATAAATAAAACAAAATTTTTAATTGGAAATGGAAAATTTCCTTTTATGTTCAACTTCTACTAATATCATTCTAAGCTCAGCAGAAATCTGATTCCTTTCCTTTTATGTCTACTTTCAACTTCAATTTACTGCTTTTTAAGAATCCTGTACTCTTCATAGTTTACTGTATCATCCATAACCTTATGTTTCTGCTTATCAAAAAAGGAGTAGGTAGCTGGAGAGATGGCTCAGCGGTTCAAGGTATTTGCTTGCAAAGCCGAACAGTCTGAATATATAAAGTACATACATAAAGCTAGATGCACAAAGTGGAACATGCATCTGGAATTCATATGCAGTGGCAAGAAGCCTGGCATGTGTGCCAATTACCTCTCTCACTCACTCTCAAATAAATAATTTTTTAAAAATAAGTAGGCAGGACTCTTAGACTGGCAGGAAGTACACACTATTCAAATTAGCACTTGACCTTACCCAAAAGGCAAAGAAGCAATCCACATGAACAAATCTAAACAAAGCTTACCTTCAAGAGGCTAAGTAACTTGACTTTAATGGTGTGAGGAGGGGAGGTCAAGCCACAGCATTTGTATGAAGGTTAAAGGGCAACATCAAGTTATGGGGCATCTCCTTCCACCTTGTTTGAGACAAGATACTCTTACTGCTGGGCGTGGTGGTGCACACTTTTGATCCCAGAACTCAGGAGGCAGAGGTAGGAGGATCACCATGAGTTCAAGGCCACCCTGAGACTACACAGTGAATTCCAGGTCAGCCTAGGCTAGAGTAACAAACAAACAAACTTACTGTCCTGCCACTGGAAGGCCAGACTAGCAGACCCTTGAATTTTGGGATTCTCTTGACTGACCCCCATTGCCTTAGGTATGTGGGGATTACAGATGTGTGCACCACTGCCCACCTGCCTCTTTCCATTTGTGCTGGGTGGGCAACTGTGGTGGCAAAGCCCTCTAGTCTGCAAATATGACTTTTGCATGATCCTTGGGACTCCAGGATGAAATATAAAATTATTATGAATCCTTCTAATTTCACCAACACCTTATTAGCACTGTGACACTATAAGATATTGATTAAAGATGAGGGAAAGTAATATATAAAAGAAAACTACATAAACAAAAAACTGATGTACAACAATAAAAAAAAATCAGAGTGTAACATCAAGTCTCATCAAACATAGTGCTGCTGTACCATTATGTTAACTATAACTGTGGGTTATGCTGCTATGTTAGTCTTTTTTCTATGCTATTCAATTTCAAGTACATTTTGAAAATATACTTCTATGAAACTTACAGCTCACCTCTGTGAGAACATAACTGCTACATAATACAAAAAAAAAAAAATAACACATGTTTGCATGGAAGCACATACCTTTAATCCCAGCATTCAGAAGACAGAGGTAGGAGGATCACTATTAGTTCAAGGCCAGGCTGAGACTACATAGTGAATTACAGGTCAGCCTTGACTACAGTGAGACTATACCTCTACCTCTGCCTCTACCTCTAACACACACACACACACACACACACACACACACACACACACAGAGAGAGAGAGAGAGAGAGAGAGAGAGAGAGAGAGAGAGAGAGAGAGAGAGAGAAAACAATGAAAAAAATAGCTTACTATAATTTATTCTCTAAATATCTTATTCTAGGAACTTAGTTTATAAACACATTTCAAATTTTACATTATCTGTGAAGTTGCATCTGTTATCACAAAGAATAAATAAAACTCTCAGAAATATAAAATATGGTAAATTAATCACAAATGGCAAATATATGATCAAAATCTTATTACCCTTATCTTGAGCGGAAGTTTCTTTAAAAAGTAAGAAAAGCACGCATTCCATGACAGTTCTTCCTCTGCATATCACTATCATATGTAACATACACAAACCCAATTTCAGGAAATTAGTAAACAGATACAATGAAATGTGGAAGGTGAATAGATTATAAATTGGGAGATGAATAAATTTGACTAACTGCAGAGAATGAGACCTCCAAAGCTAGTATTATAAGAATTAAAGTATTATAAGACTGGGGCAGGGCTGGAGAGATGGCTTAGAGTTTAAGGCACTTGTCTGCAAAGCCTAACAATGCTGGACCAATTCCCCATTACTCAGGTAAAGCCAAATATACAGTGTTGCATGCATCTGAAGTTGTTTGCAGCAGCTGGAAGCCCTGTCACACTCATTCTCTGTTTCTCTTCTCTCTCTCTCTCTCTCTCTCTCTCTCTCCTTGCAAATAAATAAAATTATTTTTTAAAAATATTTTTAAAAAGGGCTGGAGAGATGGCTCAGTGGTTAAGGCACTTGCCTCCAGTGCCTAAGGCCCTGGGTTCAATTCCCCAGGACCCACATGGGCCAGACCCACAAGGTGGTGGCGATGATTCTCTCTCTCTCTCTCTCTCTGCTTGAAAATGAATAAATAAAATATTTTAAAAAAGAATGGGGGCAGGCATAATCATTCAAGCCTGTAATCCCAGAATTCAAGAGGCTGAGGCAAAAGGACTGTGATTATACATCCTTAAAGGTACCATTATGTATTACACATCAAACTAATGCTAAAAGATTGCTGTGGAGAAGGATATAGACACTACACTATTTTCAACAAACTAGCTAACATGGGGGTTTGTAGCCTCTACTGTAAACATTTCCTCCATACATGTAGTTATGTTCATACTTGCATTTCAAACGCTATTTATATGTCTTCCCTTTTATTTTTACCAGGCTTGAATATAGAACTACCTTTAACTTGAATGAAAAAAGATTTTGTCACTAAATTTTGCTTGCTCCCTGTCTCTGCTGTCAGTGCTTACACTTACTCTATATATTTCGGACTGAGAAATAAGCACTGTTACTTTGTTCTTTGTTTTCTAATTAAACACGTTTATAGCTTGAACTTCTCTTCATAGATATTCTGAGAAACTGTGTTCCAATTACTGATTCCAAATACTTTTTAGCTTTCTGCCAGGCCTATAATCCCTCACTCCTCAAGAGACTAAAGAAGAAGGGGGATCAAAAGTTCAAGGGCTGTTGGAGAGTTAAGTTCAAGGTCAGCCTAGGCAATTTAGAGACCATGACTCAAAATAAAGTAGGAGTTAAGTGGTAGCTTAGTTTTGATGTTTATGCTACTTTCTGAGACATGTTTTCAACCTTGTCTTCTAACACTTCCTTAATTGTCCTAAATAATTCTCAATAACAAGTTATTGTTCACTCAGTGTTTTTTCATAGCATCATCACCCTGATTCATGACACAGTATCTTCTATCATTTCTGAGATGATAATAACACTTCTGTTGAAGCTTCCATGCCTTGCTTATCCAGTCACTCGTTTCCATGGACATGAACAGTGCATGATGCTGTAGCAGTGAGCCTATGTTCACACATCTCTGCTCCCATCAGGTCGTCTTTTTCAGGCTGGTGCTCTAAAAGCACACACAAAGGCAATCTAAGAAACGACCAAGTTTAGCAGCTAAGATGAAAGAGAAACACAAAACTATTTTTTAACCTCCCTATATTTGCTTTTCAATGCTTTTAAGTCTTCCTGCAAAAGGTATGTGTGGTGGTTTAATTCAGGTGTCTCCCATAAACTTATGCGTGCTGAATGCTTGATCCCCAGGTAATGGCAATTTTGGAACTGGAACCTTGCTGGAGCTATGTTGTTGGGAGCGGGCTTATGGGTGTTTTAGCCATTTGCCAATGTTTGGCACACTCTCCTGCTGCTGTTGTCCATCTGATGTTGGCCAGGAGGTGATGTCCAGCCTCTGCTCATGCCATCACTTTCCCTGTCATCATGAAGCTTTCCCTCAAGTCTGTAAGCCAAAATAAACCCATTCCTTCCATAAGTTGCTTTTGGTCAGGTTCTTTGTGCCAGCAATAAGAAAGCTGACTGTAACAGTAGGATTTCCTCTTGTGGGCTAAAACTGAAACTGCTTCAACCAATGCCTCGCTTCATAGAATGACCTCTGCTGGCCCCTCTTCCTGCATGGTTGGGTTACCTGTAAATGGCAGCTCAGAGGTCTTCTCTAGACCTCTAACAGTTTTTCTTTATGTGAGCACAGCCAATAGGCTGATCGAAAAAGACTAAAAACTTGCTGGTCTCTGACTGAGATGTACAGTTTTATAATTACTAATCCTGTACTCAACACTCTTTTGGGCAACGCTAAGGAAGGTGTCAACAGTCTCCAGGATGATGTGTTTCTTGTACTATGTACTTTCTGTGATCCACTCCAACAATGAGATCAGTATGTGCAGGGTTTGGTAGCCAGGAAAACAGGAGAGGTGTTAGGAGATATCCTTTGTTAAATCAATGAGAAACAAAAAAAAATTCTAGTCTGACTAATAACAGTAACCACATCAACTAAAGATTTAAGGTGGAATTCTAAAAGGACGCTGTTTCCAACTTTGTTATCTGGAAATTTTTCTGTAAATGTTAGCCCTTATGTTCATCTTCAAACAATTTCTCATTTTTCATGTTTACCTTTTCTTTCACAATTTTATCATTAAGATTTTAAAAATGACAGTACAAATTAATGATTCCAAAATTTGTACCTCTATACCAGCTCATCTGAAATATAAACTCCATCGAACAGGAATCCCATATTTAACCTGTCTAAACTGAAGCTCCTATCATTTCAAAAAACCTACAGCTATTTGTAATCATCCCCAATCCAGGAGTTCATTCTTTATTTCCAGTTGCTCAGTCCAAAACCTTGCAGCCATCCTTGGTTCTTCTACATGTCTGTATGGTGGTTAATGCGTAATACACAAACTATGCATTTTAGCATATTTGAGAATGTTTTATAATCATATTTCAATAAAATTGAGAATGCTATCAGTTATTTTCCCTCAAAATTTTGGAAATACAGAGCTGGGTGCGTGCCTTTAATCCCAGCACTTGGAGGCAGTGATAGGAGGATTGCTGTGAGTTCAAGGCCAGCCTAAAACTACAGAGTGAGTTCCTGGGCTAAAGTGAGACCCTACCTCAGAAAAAAATACAATTTTCAATTATTTTCTCATTTCTATGATTATAAAATGAAAATACTGGCTATCAATTGTGCCCTTGTTCCTTTGTAGTATATGGACTTACACCCCGTTGAACATTCAGAACTTTGTCCTAATTCTACATTCTAAGGTTCACTTGAACTTGGCATGGTGGTCCACACCTGCATTCACGAAACTTAGGAGGCTGCCATGAGTTCAAGACACCTAGAGTCTCTATACAGTGAGACCCTATCTCAAAAACCAGAACAGGGCTGGAGAGATGGCTTAGCGATTAAGGTGACTGCCTGCAAAGCCTAAGGACCAGCGCTGATTCCCCAGTACCCATATAGAGCCAGCTGCACAAAGTGGTGCATGCATCTGGAGTTCATTTGCAGTGGCTAAAGGTCCTAGTGTGCCCATAATTTCTCCCTCCCTCCTCTATCAAATAATTTCATTAAATATATAGACATGAGTTTGTTTAAAGACAAACTTAAGTCTATATATTTAATGAAATTTTGTTTAAAGACTCTATATCCTAGGCTAGCTTGGAACTTACTGTGTAACCCCATAAGGGTCTTGAACTTATAGCAATTTTCCTATATCAATGTTTTCTATACCAGCCCAACCAATGTTTTCTTTTTTTTTTTTTTTCAATGTTTTCTTTTTTAAATGGACCCAAATAGCCTCTTGTCTTTCAGAGATTTGTTGTATTTCTGGACTTCCTAGGATATCTTTTGATTGGAATTCAACTTTCCTAAACTAATTTTGTTTTTAATCTCTAAAATATTCTATATTTTCTCCCCTTTCTTTTTTTCTTTTTACTTTTTTTTTTTCTTTTGGTTTTTCGAGGTAGGGTCTCACTCTAGCCCAGGCTGACCTGGAATTCACTACTGTAGTCTCAGGGTGGCCAAATCCTCCTACCTCCACGTGCTGGGATTAAAGGCGTGTGCTACCACGCCCGGCTTATTTTCTCTCCTTTCTAAGGAGTTCAAAGAATTCAATGTAATATCTTAAGATTAAAAATACTGTCATTGTGATTGCCCCAAATAACTGATTTTTCCCTAGTGGCAATTTAATAATTGGTCTGTGATAGTTTATATAGACTGCCACCTTGACAGGACCTGGAATTACCTGTGAGCCATTATCTAGATTAGGTTAGCTTCTGAGAATGCTTGTGAGGGATTATTTAGACTAGGTTAATTGAGGTGGGAGTCTCACTGTAATAGTGGTTGGCACCACTCCAAGGGCTAGGGTCTTAGAATGTATAAAAGGAGAGAGCTGGCTGAAAAGCAGCCTTAACTGCTCTCTGCTTTCTCACTGTGGGTGGCATGTGACTAGCTCTGCTTCAAGCTCCTGTCATCCTGCCTTCTCAATCATGATAGACCGTAACCTATAAGTATAAAAATAAACACTTCTTCCCTAAACTGATTGTTTTCAGGCATTTTGTCCCAACAACAAGAAGGTAACTAATAAATGGACCTTATTAAGACCTTATCAACTGGGCATAGCGGCGTTCCTCCTGTAATCCTAGCTACTGAGGTCAAGGCAGGAAAACCTTGAGTTCAAACCAAGCCTGGGCAACACAGTGAGACCCTAAAAAGGAGAGGTGAGGTAGGGTGCTATACATATGGCTCGGTGAGTAAAGTTCTTGCCATGAAAGCACAAGGACATAAGTCTGGATCTCCAGCAGCCGTGTAAAATGTTGGGGAAAGGAGGCAGGAGGGTCCTCAGGGATTGCTGGCTAGCTGGTCTAGCCAGAATGGTGCTCTCTGGGCTTGTAAGAGACCTTGTTTCAACAAGTAAGGTAACGAGTAATGAGATAAGCACACATGTCCCCAAACATGCATAAACACCTTCATGCACACCACACACATAAATACACATTGGTGGGGGGGAGGAAGAGGGAAGGAGAGGGAAAGAGACTGAGAAAGAGCAAGAGAATACTTTATGGCACGCCAAAAAACAAGAGAGAGTACAAAATTTTATGAACTTGAACTCACTATCCTGAGCCAGGCATGATGGCACAAGCCTTTAATCCCAGCACTTAGGAGGCTGAGATAGGACTATCATGAGTTCAAAGCCAGGCTAGGCCACAAAGTGAGCTCCAGGTCAGCTTGGGTAAGGCCCTGCTTCAAGAAAAAAAAAATCACAATCCCGAATCCTGGGTAATGCTAAAAGCTACCACTTTCAGTAAAGTAGTTCCATATGATTATTTTCTTTGGAATTGTTTACAACCAAGTTTTAAAATGTGAGTAAAGGCCAAAAACTTATAATTAAATATGTACATATTTTGATCAAAGTTAATGTTGGTTTATGTTAACTACATAAATTATATATACACTAGTTTTACATGTAGCACATGTAAGGTATATGAACATTTAAATCATCTAACTTTCAGTGTATTATATGCCTATTAAAGTTTATAAAATGAGTAAAACTAAATAATGAGCTTTCTTTTGAAATTTCTTATAAATGTTCAGATTTCATAAAAGGTAAGAGGTATGTAACTAATACATTTTAGTTATGTAAAATTCATGTCAGCTTTTTCAAAATTTGGCGGAAATGAACAAACAAGCTCTTTGAAATTAATAACTAGAAGAGAAAGTTTAAATCACACACACTTTAAAGAGAAGACAAAGCTGAGTGCAGTGATACACACCTATAGCAAGTCTAAAGCATTTAGAACCCACATAGTAAGACCCTCTGTGTGTGTATGTGTGTCTGTAACTCTCTCTCTCCCTGTCTCTCTCTCTCTCACACACACACACATACTCATAGAAAGAAAAACATTACACATGACAAATATTTGCATTAAGCCCTAAGCTCACAATTAAGGTCTTTTAAAATGGAAGTGCACCTGATGCAGTTACCTTCTTATTGCTGGGACACCTGTATACCTGATCAGAAGCAGCTTATGGGAGGAAAGGGTTTATTCAGGCTTACAGATTCCAGTTCCATCATAGTGGAAGAAGCTGGCTCACTTCCATACATCCAGAGCAGAAAGAGAAAAACCAACACCAGCAAGCACAAACAGCCAGAGCTCAACTGATTCTTGACATACCTAGCAGGGTTAGACTCAAGATCCACCCCCCCCCCCAAGGTTATACCTCTAACAGGGCTCTGCCAATTAGAGACTAATCTTAATGAAAAATACCTGAGTCTATGGGGCCATTTCCATTCAAGCCACAGCACCTACCCTAATAGTTCATTCACTATACTGTAACTACGTTGTAGGTGTTTATCAAAACAATACAACCAAGAGAATTTGAGACATGACAGAGTTGTTATTGGAGGTTTTTAATAATATATTCCAAAACAAAAACTTTAGATTCAAAATCTCTATTTGATTCCCAAGCTTTATATTCAGAAATTGAATCTAGCCAGGTGGAAAATAGGGGAGAAAATATAATCCAAGAATTATCGCAAGAGTTCAACAAAAGAGCAGCAATTTTCTGAGCCAGGATTTCTCTGTCATTTTAATATCTTTTAGTAAACATCCTTTTAAACAGTGAGCACTATGTCCATCTCAACCAGAGCAACAGCTAGTTAACCAACAAAGCCAAAACTTGACTGATTCCTAGTGCTGTGATCCTTCCTATAGTGTACATGTATTGTCACATGAGGTTTGTTTTTAAACCAATTACTATCACTGATGGGGGAAAGAACAAAGCAGTTAAACCTGTACAATACAAGGAATCAACACAGCTAAGTAATAATAAAGTTATTTTGAAACACTTACCTTTCTACACGCAGGACAAAGCCCATTTTCATCAGTGCGAATTCTATGCCAACAAAATCGGCAGATCTGGTAGCCACAGGTGCAAGGGAAAAAGTTGATATCATCTATCTCCAAGGGCTCCATGCAAAGAGGGCATTCCACAGGGTCTTCCTTTGCATCAGGACTGCGAGACATCTTCACGTTTATTATACAGCAGCAAAAAGTTTATAATAATTTAAGGGAGAAGGAAATTCAGCACTGAGAGCTAATATGTAGAACTTTGAAGATCTGCATAAGAAAAAACAAAAAATCATTACTAGGAAAAATGACATATTAATAAAGAATCACATTATCAAAAAAATGTGAGAGATGGCTCAGCAGTTAAGGCGCTTGCCTGCAAAGCCTAAACATCTGGGTTTGAATCCCCAGTACACATGTAAAGACAGATGCACAAAGTGGCTCATGCATCTGGAGTCCATCTGCAGTAGCTAGAGGCCCTTATATGTACCCGCTCACCCACACACTCTCTCTCTTTCTGTGTGTGTGTGTGTGTGTGTGTGTGTGTGTGTGTGTGTGTGTGCATGTGCGCGTGTTTGTATCTCTTTGCTTGCAAATAAATTAATAATTTTAAAAATTGTATAAGTTGGGCATGGTGTCACAGCCTTTAATTCAAGCACTCAGGGGGCAAAGGTAGGAGGATCACCTTGAGTTCAAGGCCATCCTGAGACTACACAGTGAATTCCAGGTCAGCCTGGGCTGGAGTGAGACCCTACCTTGAAAAACCAAATTAAATAAATAAACAAACAAACAAAAACAATACTATCTTTTGTTTTAATCATAGAATGGAATTTAGAATAAATTTATGAAAATTTACACATAAAGAACTAGCATTATTCATTTTAGATGCAACAGGAATTTAAAATAACTTCCTTTTTTACTATCTGTTACCAACCTATAACACTAATTATAACATATTTTTAGGGAAAAAAAAAGCACCTTTAACCTTAAAACATACTCTGACTATCTCATCTTTGACCTAAAAGCTACTCTTGGGCACATATCCTAAAGAATCCACTCTTTACTACAGAGATATTTGCTCAGCCATCTTTGTTGCTGCTATATTCACAATAGCTAGAACTGGAATCAGCCTAGATGCCCATCAAATGATGAATGGATAAGGAAGATGTGGTACATATACACATTGGAATTCTACTCAGGTAAAGAAAAATGAAATAATAAAATTTGCAGGATGGAGTGGGGAAAAAAATCATTCTAAGCAAGGTCACACAGGAATAGAAAGACAAATGCCCCACATACTCTCTCATTTGTGTGTCCTAACTGGAATCAACTGAGGATGGGTGCAAACCGTAGTCAGCATCATGAATATGGCTTAAAACCAGAATGAGACTAGAAGAGAGAAGAGGGAGAGAGGAAAGGAGGAGTTACCTGACAGGTTAGGGGAGGAGCAGAATATGGGGAGTGGGATGGGCTTGGAGGGGTAGGGTAGTATGGGGTGGGGAGAAAATTACACAAAGGTTAAGACAATATTAATCAGTTCCATTAATTCCTGCCCTCCCTTTCTGGCTAGCATTCTACAAGATATAAGCACCAATAAAGGGGGGAAAGGGGACAGTCTAGACAGAAGGTGGAAAAACCTCAACCTTAAGACTATGAAATCTGGCTGGTAAATCCCAGGCCCAGAATTGTGTTGTCCCCCCTCCAGAGTGAGCTATTGGCCAGGGAGACCCAAGAGGTCCCCAAAACATCTGATTACTTGCCAAAACTAAAAGGTAAGAACCTATTGCTTAAAACACCACAGGCTGCAGTCACAGGCCATCAGGATACCATGTTGGAACCAAAAGGGAAACTAGCTCCCTCCTGGCTAGACCTCACAGTGCTGGAAAGGGAGCTGCTGGAAGACAAGTCATCAACAGCATGGATAAACAGACTAGGAAATCAACCAGCCAGACAAGTACACACTTGTGCAACAGTGGCACATGGCCTCTGCAGGTAACCAACTCTTCTGATTGGATGTGAGGTCCGCTCAGTGGGAGAGAACTCATACCTGGTACTGGAAACCAAGTCAGAATCCCATGGTCAGGAAATTCATATACCTCAGAGAGAAACCCACATTGCTCTCTAGAGAAGAGTGGGCTTGCACACCAAAAAGTCTCTCAAATAACTTTGCATATCCCCTTTAATGCAACCTGCTCTCATTTTTCATTGGAAAATCTGTTTTATTTTACAGAAGGCAGAGAAAATAGAGGAGAACCAAGATCCATTGATAAGACAAAAAGATAGCAGATTGCCCACCACAAGATGTGCCACCTCTACCATATCTGCTGGGGCCCTGGAGAGATTGTTGCAGAGGAAGTAGTGGCATGAATACTGATCTTACTACTAGCCTGACAACCAGCTCCAGAGTGATAGTGATAGATAGATACTGTGATCAATCAAAACCCACCAAAGGGCCGGTTATGGTGGTGCATGCCTTTAATCCCAGTATTTGGGAGGCGGAGGTAGGAGAATTACTATGAGTTTGAGGCTATCCAGAGAATACATAGTGAATTCAAGGTCAGCTTGGACTACAGTGAGACCCTATCAAAAAAAACAAATTTAAAAAAAAATTCAAAGCAGAAATCCAGAGGCTACGGAGAGCTCTAAATCAGACTGCCAACAGGCCTGCCATGGCTCAGGGAACATTGTGGAACAGAGAGCGATAAGGTCTGAGTGAAGCCTTCATGACCCCACAGTGAATACCCTAACACCACTGAGAAGGGCCCCCGGAAATGGGAGCAGGGGAGAGGGGATAAAAGAGCATAATCTCTTAAACAACACATAAAATAAATAAGTATTTTAAGATGTCATCACAAATACAAAAACTTTTGTTTTTTTTTAAATTATTTATTACTTCTGACAAGATGTAATGTGACCAACTGCTTCCTATTCCTACCACCATACCTTCAAGTTGATTCTTGACAGGTGTTTTGCCAGAGCAACAAGAAAATAAAGCAAAATAACATCCTTTATAAAGATGGACTAAGGCTAAAGTGTTAAAGGACATAATTAAAAATAATGACTGCCAACTTCAAATCAATCCCCTTTCCAAGATGTTTACTAAAGGTGGAGCTCCATATACTCTTGTATGGAATACAAATGCCCAAAAAGTAAAATAACATTACTTTCTCAAATTCTACAGCAAATGTTTACCCGTTTTCCTGTTATGTTATAGCACAGTACAAAATCTGGCATGTTCTTGAATTAACCAAAATTTCATGTAACATTTAATAAGTATAAAAATCAGGAGAGCCAAGAAATTAATGCCTTACATTTCTGAAGGTAAACCAAGCAGCTGCAATGTGGCTTAGTAAGCATGCACAAGCTCCACAAATGGGGAAAAGAAATAAATTGCCAGTCAGTTATAATTGGTAACCCTCTTAAAAAATAAAAGAGCACCTTAAGTTGTATGTGGCTTCTATATTAAATAAATGTTTCACAAAGCATGGTATTTATATAAATTACACAAAGACAAAAAACAGACTGAATAGAAGTAATAAACAGTTTACTAAGTCATAAAGTAAGGTGAGTAAATATCAGCAACAATAATTATTCCCCCTTTTAGATTAAGCAAAGTACCAATATACCACAACTATATATATAATACAGAACTGAGGACTATCTATATTGCCTTTAAGAAACCACAAAAGCTTATTTGTTTTTAGAAAAATATCTACCTAAGAACATAAATATTACTTTTACAAAAGGTTAAACCAATTATGTGAGACGACTTCCTATTTCTCTTCCTATATATTGACTAAAATATTTGTATTATACTTTTCTAAGATGTAAGCCAAAAGAAGCATGTAAGTCCCCTTATATAATATTTCTCTGACATATCTCTTACTCTGTTCCCAAAAGTACTCCAACTTTTTTTTTTTGTCAAGCCTTAAGGCAATCTCAAATCTTAGAAGGCTGCAGGGGAAAGGTAATTTAGGAGACAAGACACAGTCTAAACTTCAGGCAAGCTACTTTGCAGGTGGGAATTAAGGAATAAAACAGGAAGGGCTGTTGTAGTTAGCTTTTTCTCATTGCTGCACAAAAAAGAACCCAACAAAAAGCAGCTTGTGGAAGAGTGGGTTTATTTTGGCTTACAGAGGTAGCCCCATGATGGCAGGGATAAGAATGGCATGAGCAGAGGGAGGACATCACCTCTGCCACAGGACTGCAAACAGGAGCAGGAAGGTGTGCCAAACCCTGGAAGGGGAAGCTGGCAATATCCTCCATAAGCCTGCCCCTAACAACACAGCTCCAACAACATTCCAATACCCAAACTGCCATCAGCTGAGGATTGAGCATTTAGAACACTAGCCTGATTGTGGGGGGACACCTGAATCAAACCATCACAATCTTCCTCTGGCCCCCACAAACTAATAAGCATACATGATGTAAAATACAATGCATTTAGTCAACTCCGAAAGTCCCCCACTGTTTTTCTTTCAACTGAGCCATAATACAATAATAATAATAATAATAATAATAATAATAATGGCACAGAACAGTCACACTGCAAAAGATAGCATTGAGCACAACAAAAAAAGAGATTGAACCAATACAAAATTTAAAACAAACAGGGCAAATATCACACTCTAGCCCCAAGTCCCAATAATAAACAGTGATGGGTCTATTGGAGTTCTGATTCCATCTCTTCAGCCCGGCTACTCACAGTCCTGCAAAATTTATCTGGTGCTGGCAGCTCTCCTTGGCAGCCATCCCATAGTCCTGGCATTTCACTGGGTCTCCAATGCAACACACAGTTCATCCTCATGGCTCCATTGGACCTCCATGCAGGTAATCCAACACACCTACTTCACATTGCCCATGGCCATTTTCAAAAAAGAAAACAAAACCATGTTGCAAATCTAATGACTCTCTCTTCCAACATTTGTTATACCAGGTGGGCTACCAACTTGTTAATTCAGGGGAGAACAAAGCCAACTTTGAAGAGCAGGAAACCTCCTTCAGCATTCAGGCCCCTTACTTCAAGAGTCTACATTCTTCCTGTTGTGCCAATGCAGATCACCTGGCCCAATCTCAATGGATGTAATCTCTCAAACAACTGCAGCTGAACAGGCAGAAGTTTAGGCCCAGCGATTTCATTTCTTTCTGTGCCTTTTCCATCTGCTCACACCAATCCATTTCCATGCAAAGCAAACTTGCACCAGTTCTCAGGACACAAGCAGGCAAAATGCAGCAAGTCTTTCATGCAAACTGCTTCTGGCACAGTCCTGACAAAGTTCTTTCCTATCCTCATAAGCCAAACCACATAGTCCATAGTTCTTACTGCTTTCAGGTCTTTCCAACTCTGACCAGAATGATCCATGAAGCTGTACTTACAGCACTGCAAAATGTCTCTTAGGCCAAGGTTTCAAATCTTTCCATACTCCTCCTGCAAATCAGTTCCAAAAGGCCAAAGCCAAAGAATCAGGGTTCCAACAACAAAGACAAATCCCACTCTGTGGTACCAAAACTTTGTAGTTAGCTTTCTCTTGTTGCTGCACAGAAAGAACCCAACCAAAAGCAGCTTGTGGAGGAATGGGTTTATTTTGGCTTACAGACTCGAGGGGAAGCTCCATGATGGCAGGGAAAATGATGGCAAGAGCAGAGGGGTAGACATCACCTCCACCACAGCACTGCAAAGAGTGGCAGAGAAGTGTGCCAAACACTGGCAAGGGGAAGCTGGCTATAAGCCCCGTAAGCCTGCCTCCAACAACACAGCTCCAACAAGCTTCCAACACCCAAACTGCCATCAGCTGAGGATGGAACATTCAGAACACATCTGTTTGTGGAGGACACTTGGATCAAACCATCACAGGGGTCTTCCTGGGGTCTGAACAAATCTTATATACTGGCCACAATATTTGTTTGCATCTTGGGGTGAGATGCAATATATGTCCTAGAGGACTGTGGAGAACGCCAAAGTAGTCAGCTAGAAATTAGTGGTGCTGGCTGTGCTCAGAGAAAGAAATAATTCAAGAGCCTTACCAACTCTGGCACCCACATGTGGATATGGGCAAACATGTCTGTATACCCAGGGAACAATTACAAGAGAGAACAGACTTCACTAAAATAATCTACTTAGCCAATAAATAAGCAAATAAACTCACGAAGGGAGTGGGTGCTTGAAGATCAGTGCCCGTAATTACTACAATAAAAATCCTCTGCTTCCAACAAAAAATTATAAGCTGGGGGCTAGAGAGATGGCTCAGCAGTTAAGATGCTTGCCTGCAAAGCCTAACAACCTAAGTTCAATTCCTCAGTAACCATATAAAGTCAGATGTACAAAATAGCATATGCATCTAGAGTTTGTTTGCAATGGTTAGAGACCCTGGTGTGCCCATACCTACCTACCTATCTTCCTTCCTTCCTCTTTCTATCTCTCTGCTATTTATGTATCTATATCTCTCTGCTTGCAAATAAATAAAACATAAAAAAAATTAAACTGGACAGAGAGATGGCTCAGTGGATAAAACACTTGCCACACATGCCTGAGTACCCAAGTTCAGATACCCAACATAATGTCACATGCTACAATTCCAAGCATGCCTATGAGCAAGAAGGAAAGCAGAGAAAGAAGAATCTTCCATGAACTCAGGGGTCCAGCCAGCCTTATAAACAAAGCAGCAAAGAGACCCTGCCTCAAATGAGGTTGGTGGTAAGGACCAATACCCCAAAATTGTCTTCTAATCTCCACACTCATGCTGTGGCATGTGTATACTCAAAATAAAACACATGAATACACTCTCCACCCCCAAAAAATTACAAGTCATAAAAAATGAAATAGGAAAGTACAACCTATATACTAGTGTAATAGTTTCAATTGTCAACTTGACAGGACCTAGGAAATGAGCTTCCCAATATGCCTGTAAGGGATTATCTAGAGCAGGCTAGTCTCCAAGCAGGCCTCTGAGGAATTATCCTGATTAATTAGTTGGGAAGACCCACTTTAATAGTGGTGACACCATTCCATAAATTGGGGTCCTAGTCTGGGTAGAAAGGAGAAAGCTAGATGAGTACTAGGACTCACCACTTTCTTTCTGCTTCCTCACTGTGGACCAGATGTAACCAGTCTCATAAGCTCCTGCTGCCATGCTTTACCCACCATGATGGACAGTAACCTTTAACTGTAAGCCAAAATAAACCTTCCACTGAGTTGATTTTTGTCCCAGCAATGATAATGGTAACTAATACAACCAGAAAAATGTGTATCAGACCTGGCCCGCATTTAACAAAGATTTTAAAGAAGCCATTACAAATGCATTTAAAAACTCAAGAAACTCTTAATTAAAAAAGCAATGGAAGGATGAGGACAGTATCACATCAAAATGGCAATTATCAATAAGGAGATAAGACTATTTTGCCCTCATGCTGGGTCTTCATGATGGCTGGGCAAGTGACCTACCACTAGTAGCATTCTCATTTACTCAAAACATTACTGAAAAAAGAAAAACATGTTGGGCATAGTATGAAGTATCTATAGTCACAGCTACTTGGGAAACTAAGTTAGGAGACTCACTTGAGCTTCAAATTCAAAACCAAACTGCACAGCATCGAGACCTCCCCCGCCAAAGAAATAAGGGTAAATAAAAGAAAGTAGATAGTTAACCAAGGCCTCTACTAATGGAACCTCAAGAGCTACTTCTTAGAAGGAAGTATCCCAGAAGGATAGAGATTAAGAAGAGATGGTGAACAGAGTATGGAAACATACAAATAACTAAATTACATATTTCTGTAACAATTTCTCCTTTGTTAGGCTCCAAGAGGATAAAATAAAAGAAAATAACAACATGGCAGTTGGGGGGAGAGTGAAATAAGATAACCAGCTCTGAGGTTCAACTGTAAGAATGGTAAAATCTCAAGGTAATCACATAAGCCTCTATTACTACTAATTCTACTTCCTTATTTCTGCCTCAAAGAAACAGGTGCACGTTTGATGAGGAGCCAGATACAAACTGCTGGACCACTGTTTGCCACAAGAAAAAAAAAAAGGGCTAAAATGGATCTGTCTATGCCAACATATGAATGAAAACACTAGCTGCAGGTATAATAATTTCTGTATTAAAATGGTTTTCTTCTATATAATTAGATATATAATCATAGGAAAGATGACATTAATTGATAAAAGTGGTTACCTACAGAAAAACAAGGAAGGAAATGGGAAGGAAACTGAACTTTATGTTCTTTGCAAAGTGACATTATTTCTTCTTTAACAGTAAATTTTTAAAGATAATATTCAAGGGATATTAAACTTTCAACCCTTTGAATATAAAGACTGTGCCTTATTTTTTCCACACTGTACCATATATATGTGTGGTAAATTATAACTTCCTAAAACTGTGCATGGGGGGAGAAGATAAGTGTGATTCAAGAGAAAGTCATTAAAATAGTGTCTGTCAATAACACAGTTAGGAGCAGTTTGTTTCCCTCTTTTAAATTTTCTTCTATTTTGAATTCTAGAAGTAAATATTTGTTTTTCTAATGGGAAAACATTATTAATTAAAACATAAGTATAATCAACAAACAAAAAGATGAGATGAGATGAAAAACTTTAGTGTATAATTAGAGAATAAACATCAACATCAAAGTATTCCTACTAAATACTTTTTCAGAAGGAGGCTAAGAGTTTAAGAAATTAAAGGCTAAGCCTGATGAAAGTGTTAATAAGATAATCAAAGCACCTAATTAGAATACTAATTAGTTCTCTACTACACTTTTTACAAGTTATCAGGTAAGAAAGATATCCATATTATTAATTTTAAAAATATTTTTATTTATTTGCAAACAGAGAGACACTGACAGAGAGAATGGGGCATGCCAGGGCCTCCAGCCACTCCAAATGAACTCCAGATTCATGTGCCTCTTTGTGCACCCGGCTTTTTTACGTGGGCACTGGGGAATCAAGACCAGGTTGTTAGACTTGTAACTCATGAGCCATCTCTCCAGCCCTATTATTATTTTTAATTTGGAAAGAAAACAGATGTATATTGGGAAAAAACACCTGATAGACACTTCATTTAAAGTCTGAAAGGGTTGGGAAAAACACCTGATAGACACTTCATTTAAAGTCTGAAAGGGGGCTGGAAAGATTGCTCAACAGTTAAGGGTGCTTGCTTGCAAAACTTGAAGACTTGGGCTCGATTCCCCAGTTACCATGTGTTGCAGTCAGCTTTCTAGTTGCTGCTCAGAAAGAACCCAAACAAAAGTGGCTTGTGGAGGAATGGGTTTATTAGGCTTACGAACTCAAGGGGAGACTCCATCCTGGCAGGGAAAACGATGGCATGAGCAGAGGGGTGGACATAACCTCTGCCACAGCACTGGAAATAGCAGCAGGAAGGTGTGCCAAATACTGGCAAAGGGAAGCTGGCTTATAACGTCCCCAACAACACAGCTCTAGCAAGGTTGTAATTCCTGAACTGCCATCAGCTGAGGATCAATCATTGAGAACACATTCATTTGTTTGTGGGGGACACCTGGATCAAACCATGACACCATGTAAACCCAGATGCATACAGTGGCAGATGCATTCGGCGTTCATTTACAGTGGAAAAAGGCCCTGGTGTACCCATCTTCTCTCACTCTCTGTCTTCTTGCAAATAAATAAATAAAAACATTTTTAAAAAATAATAAAGTCTATAAGGATATACAGCCATATACTTGAAACAAATGCATGTAGATATGTTTTTCCCTAAGTCAGTTTGGACTTACAAATTTGTCCTTATAGTGTTACTTCTTGTAACAATTTACAGTATGTTAGTAGTAACTGACAAGACAGATGAAACTAATTCAAGGAGAAACACCATGGCACATACCTATATTCTCAGCTACCAAGAAGTGGAGGCTTGGGGGAAGGGAGTTTTTTGAGCTTAAGCATTCAAGAACAGCCTGGGAAACCAGTGAGAAACATTTGGGGGGGGGGGAATAGTAGAGGAAATGGAGGACAAACACAAGCATAGTGAGGTACATCTGTAAACCTAGAATTCACTGATTTATATGGAAATCTACTCTTTCAACTGTTTTGGCTGAGTGTGGCATGGAAAGGGGGAATGGAGAAAGGGTACCATGAGATAGAATTTATTAATGAAATCCTAGAATTTGAGAGAGAAGTAGAGGCACATCTGTAATCCCAGCATGTGGGAGGTGGAGGCAATCAGATCAGAAGTTTAAAGTCCTCAGCGACATACAAGTTCAAGATCAACTCAGGCTATATGAGAAACACTCTCAAAAAAATTTCATGAAAGAGTAAAGATAAGAGATTATCTCATTAAATGGTGGTTTGTGAGTTTGTGAACGGGGGGTAAAGAATGGGGGGGAAGGGAAGACAAGCATTAAACTAAACCAAAATTGGTTCAAAATCATAAAATCCTCACATATATAATGTAACCTATTGAGCAAGTAGTGGGCATCATCTGACAAGAGGGGCCGTGAATAGAAGGGGAGAAAGTCTAAGCCTATGAAAAACTGATCAGTCCTGCAACTCCTGGTCCCAGTCACTGGATCCTTCCTTCACTAAGCTACTGACCAAAGTGACCCATGAGGTCCCCAAAACAAGACAGGATTCTGTCAAAGCTCTTGAATTGCCCACCCCAAGCCAAAGGTAAGATCCTGTTGCTGAAGAAACCACAGAAAGCCATCTATCAGCACTGAGAGTCCCTGCGAGGTCCAGAATGGTAACCAGCTCCCAGATGGTGCAGTGATGGAAGGCACAGCTGCCAGGGAAGCTAGTCAAAGATAGCTGGAGTAAACAGAGACCACTGACATGAAACACAATCTGCCGCCATGAGTAGGCTGAACACACTTCCCACTGGGAGAGAACAGTGAACCAAGAAACGGACACTTGTGCAATAGGGGCGCCAAAGCCTGGGGGAGGTAATCAACAGCTTTTAATTTGGCCAAGTAATCCACTCAGTGACGGGGAGCCCTTAACTGGAACTGAGAACTCAGGACGAAATGCACTGGGAACCAAAATCTTGGGACCCCAAAGAGAAATGCACTATACGAGTGATTTACAAAGAAGCTACTAACAATAGAATCTAGCCAATTCAGAAATGTGTATCTCAGTTAAACTATACTGATCTCACTCTCCGATGGAGATTCTGTTTGTATTTTTCAGAAGGCAGAAAGAGAGCTGTGGCTCTTCCAACCCTACCAGCGACACAGGCCGATAGCTGACTTCCTGGCAAGAGATAAGCCACCCCCAAGACCTACTATGGAGGATCCACATGAAACCCCACAGAGAGTGGTGGGATAAGCAAGAGACCTATATCCACAGCCAGTCAACCCAGGATAAGCCAGCGAGACAGACACCAACGATCTTCAACACAACCTAAAACAGAAGTACAGAGGCCCCTAAGACCTCAACAATAAAGCAGCCTTAATACTCACCCACCATGACAGGGAACTGAGTGGAAGAGGGGGTGGAAAGATTGTAAGAGACATGGTGGGGAAGAATATCCAGAGACATGGCCCCCTCCGTAACATACAAAGGGGGGTGGAACCGGGTTGACTCCTAGGCTATCCATAACCTCCTACCCCATGGACTGATCCAATTTGCCCACAGAGGAGGATATCCAGCTGATTGGGGACAGGGAAGAGGGAAATCAGGGAACTGGGGATACCAACACATTATTTGCTCATTCAGTGTATCTAATTATGGATAATAAAGAAATTTTAAAAATAAAGGTACATGCCACCAAAAAATAAATAGTGGTTTGTTTAATGGAGAAATGGATTTTAAAATTGTTAAACAAAAATAAAGGAACTGAGCTTACATATGAAAATTTCCTGGAATTTTTGGTTTCAGCAGATTTCTAGATATGTTGCCATATAGACATTCAGGATATAATAAAGATTTTTTAAAAGGGCCTAAAATACAGAAAAACTATTAATTCTTTAAAAAAAGAAAACTATTGCTGCAATTTTTGTTCCTTCTTAATCTTCATGTATGAATCGTTTCTACTGTGACAAGTAAAACCTAGAATGTTAACAGTTTGACACTACAAAATCAAGAGTACAGCCAAGAATTTTTGGTTCTATGTACTAATAATTCAGCCCTATTTCTAATAAAAGATATTTACCAAACTAAAATTTAAAGTCTCAAAGGGAATGAATGTAGGAAAAGGTTTAAAGAATAGCTAAGTATAATATCAGCACCCCAGCAGTTAAAACAGGAGGACTGTTCCAGGTCAGCTTGAGACTACATAGTGATTTTCAGGTCAACCTGGACTAAAGCAAGAACCCTACCTTGAAAAAACAAACAAAGACTATGACATTTATGTATGTTAATTCAACAATGATCAAGGATACTGTTTAATCATTTGAGATGGATGTAATGTATTTTTTTTTTGTTTTGAGATGGTATTATTCTGTAGCTATGCTGGCCTGGAACTCACTTTGTAGTCTAGACTGTCCTTCAACTTGCAGCTTCAGCCTCCTGAGTACTAGTATTAGAGATGAGAGCCACTATGCACAGTAAAATGGAAAATCTACTAACTGATCCACACCACTGTTGTCTTAGAAAGAAAAGCCCACAAAGGAGCCTAACACTCTAGATTTGGGGTCAGCAACATTTTTTGATGGGCTAGATAATATTTTATCTGGATATAATGATGAATACCTATTAAGTAAGAGACCTGGGAGGCTGAGACAGAGGAATCAAGTTCTAGGCCAGCCTGGGCAACTTAACTAGATCCTATCTCAAAAATAAAAAGGTTTTAAAAGACCTGGGGCTGTAGCTCAGTGATGGAGTACCTGCACAGCATGTGCTAGGCCCTGGGTTCAATTCCTAATATTGAAGGGAAAATAAGTATTTTATACTATGTGGGTCATGTAGACTGTGTCACATGCAGACTGCTCTTTAATATTTGCAATACATGAATAAGCCTGGCTGTGTTTCAATAGCACTTTATTTGTAGACATTAAAAGTTGAAATTT
>PVHP010027063.1:0-24172 GCA_004024765.1 Zapus hudsonius | reverse complement strand
GAGGCATGGCACCCATCAGTAACAACACACTTGGGCCAGGAAGACCGGGATGAGTACTAAGATATACAGGATCCCTTGCCACAAGGACTAATACAGACAGCCCACGGAGGAGGATATCCAACTGATCAGGGATGGGGAGGGGGGGAATTGGGGAATTCGGGATAACAACGCATGGTTTGCCCACTAAATAATGTAACTCGTTATGGACAATAAATATATATTTAAAAAAAAAAGAAAAAAAAAAAGAAAAAAACTAAATCATTTGTTAGTTATTTCACTCATTTTTGTGACCAAATACTTGACAAGAATCAGCTAAAGGAAGGAAAAAGTTGAATATGGTTTCCAGTTTGGAGAGGGTACCTACCATCCATCACAGTGGGGATGACAGGAGAGCTGGAATGGGCAATTGGCTGGTCTCACTGCATCCAGATTCCAGAAGAGAGGAGCAACAAGAAGCGGGTCCAGTCTACAGCACCTCAAGATCTACCCCCTGTAACCTTCTACCTCCAGCAAGGCTCTACCTGCTACAGGTTCCACAACCTTCCAAAACACCTGTGGAGAGCTAAATGATCAATATAAGAGGGCATTTCACACCAATAGGCAAAGAAACCATGAGTGAATGCAACTTATTTTAAGCCCAGTATTCAAAGAAGAAAAGTCACAGAAAATGGGAAAACAAAACAATAAAAAATTATAACAAAACAATCTCTCTCCAAAATCAACACACTGCCTCAGATCTACATGAATAGAATCCTAACTCTTTCCTGTTTGTGATGGCAAAGTTCACCTTCCCACTCCTTCACTTACTTCAGCAGTTCCTTACTGTGAGCTTGCTTGGCTGTTTTTTAATACGCTGAGATATTGTGTCACATAATCAATCTTATTTTCATTTTTCCCTACCACACACCAAAAATTAAAGAATTTTTGCTCCATTGCCTTAAATGTTTATTGTAACATCTGGCCTATTCTTTATACTTATTTTAAACTAATATCCTTCATAAGTCCAGGTATCTTGGTTACTTGACACTAAGCTTGGAGAATTAAGTTTGTATGCATATACATTAGAGCGGAGTGCATATAACCTCAAAACATGTATTAGCATTAAAAATCCTTTCCAAAAGGATAGATTCAATAACTTAAATTAAACGCCATATATTATGCGAGAAATATAGTTTTTAATGATTCTTGCCAATTTACTCCACTCAGATCTTCTCATTAGTGCATCTAAAATATATCATTACCATGTTGGTGGTAGGACATTATTAAAATGTGTAGAGCTTTACAAGACCTAAAGGAAAATGTTGAAATAAAAATAGGTCATTAATGAGAATATTCGTCATTCATTTGCAATTGCTGCAACACTCATAGATAGCACATTTGCTACTGATTGACTGTAGTCTTCACTTTTCAAACAGCCTATTTAAGAACCAGAGGAAAGCTAAATTAGTTTCTTGTAAGCCGAGATAAGAAAAACTTGTGTGACTTTATGGCTAAGCATATTTTTTCCAACTTTTCACAAGACTCACACAGTTTTCTAAGCAGAACCAACTTTGTCTTTTTCAAACTCTTTTCTGTTCTTTCAAGGCATTTTATGCAGTAACGTATTAAAACCTTATGTTAAAATCTCAATTGCTTTCCCTTTTCTACTGGAAATAAACAGCCATAAGTGGCCTTAAGCTAGAAATATTCTTATAGGTTTGATTGTATTTTGTGATGGTCTGGCTATGATTTCTTTGGTCAATAAGAAGAACCAATCTTAAGAGTTTGGAGGTCACCACCTTATAAATCTCCTCAGAAGCCATTCAATATTGTGCATTGGAATTCACACTTAAAATGAATTAGATGAGGAATTTTTTTCAAGCATATCATAAGTTTATTCAAAGCTACAATATATGATCCAAGGTCAAAGCCAACCTGGCCAGACTTACTTTTCAATACCAGGAGCTCATAAACAGAGCTGTTTAGATTCTGAAGCAAATATTTTGCTCATGCTCCTAGTTCAGATCTGTTTTCCTTCTTGAGAATATCAGTAAAGCAACAACTTTTCATTTTTCTAACTTCATGAAAGTCCTTGATTTATAATTGGCTTTTAACCTTGTTGTTTTCTTTTTAAAAATAAAGTAACATTTCCGAAGTTATAGGCTATGACCTATAAACGAGTCATAGAATTGATGCATTAAATCAAGTAAGTATAGTAAAACTAAAACAAATCAGAATACACAGAGAACATCATAAAATACTATTAAAATGTTTCTTGCACGTAGCAAGAGTAAAGGCTGTTATGCTGAGTCATGATGCAAAGTACATTTGTGGTAACAAAGTGTTCCTCTCCAAGTACATTACCCAATTGAAATGCTTTAGTCCAACAGTAACTCTTTATTAGTTCTCATATTTAGTATGCTCAGGAAGTCTTATGGAGCACAGTTTATCTTAGCGACAGGATGTCTGTGTGTCTGTGGCCACAGCTGTGGACCAAAAGCCAAGGTCTATAATTTCCGCTGTGCTCATTCTTTCTCAAGATTGTGCAGGAAACTTGGATGTCTTGATGTCATTTTTATTGTCAGACAAAACACCTACACATGGACTCTCCGTGAGATGGAGTTTACTCCTACATGGGCAGCTGGTTTTCAAGGGCAATTGATGCAGTCCAGAGAGTCACAAAGAGCATTGTGCATCAGCAGAAGTCACAGTCCGCAGGCAGCTCTCATTTGAATAGCTCAGGCAGTGACAAAGATCCTCCTAGATACAATAAGCACTCCACCTCACCAGGAAGAATGTCATGGACACACATCTGAAACACCATTATCATCTATGGAAAAAAAAAGGTAGCCTCCAATTACCTACTCAAAAACTGGAAAACTATTTGGAACCCTATCACTGACTTTGGGATACTAGATGACATACATATTAGGTTGAGTCTGGCTTTAGCCCCTGCTGACCTGTGTAATCTGAGGTGGCCTCTGCCTCCCAAGTGCTGGATTAAAGATGTTTGCCACCTCTCCTGGCTGAAAATACTTTGAGTCATAAAAAAAAAAAAAAACCAACTTATAATTAGCCCACCTCACTCTTCTGAAATGCAGCATTTTAGTGTAGGTGAAATAGAACTAAAAAGTTCAAGCTTCAAGGGAAAAGGAGTGTGGTGTAGATCACAGGGTGTGGGGTCACAACACAAGCAGAGTCCCTTACACATCCTCCTTTCTCACCATGAGCACTTGTGTGCTCAGTAAACCATTCAGATTGTGAAATGCATGAACGTGGAGGTTTGCTATTTTAGCAGCCTACCTGATGGCACTTTCTCATGAAAATTAAGTTCAGTGTGTGTGTGTGTGTGTGTGTGTGTGTGTGTGTGTGTGTGTGTGTGTGTGTGTCAGAGAGAGAGAGAGAGAGAGAGAGAGAGAGAGAGCGCACCAGGGCCACCACCTCGTGGGCCTGGCTTACGTGGGTACTAGGGAATTGAACCAGGAGCCTTAGGTACTGGAGGTTAGTGCTTTAACCTCTGAGCAATCTCTCCAGCCTAACATTGAACGTTTTTATGAACTACTGCTGATTTGTCTGAGATTTTGGACATATTCAACATCCATAAAAGTGAATCAAATCATTGGCTGAAGAATTTGTCCAATTCTTTTTCCATAGCTTTTCTTCAAATGATTAACCTGCTTTCCCTGATAGTTCTTTTCTGTATGTTTTCATAGAGATCAATATCAGTTATCATTACTTCATTATACTATTTACTAAGATTTATTTCTCTTATTTGACCTTAAAAAAACCTTTATTTTATTGCATGACTACCATATGTCTGACATTGTTGTAAGTTCTTAGCATAATTCAAATTGTTCAACCCTGCCCCAACCTCATAAAGTAATCACTGTGAGTCTATATTTACAGTTAAGGGAAGTGAAGTTGTGAAAACCAGGTAAGAGATGATTGCATAATTGAACAAAAGTGCTATGTGTTCCATGAATGAAAGACACACTTAGATTTAGTCAACATTTTGTAACTAGCCCCTATCATAACAGTGCACAATATGTACTTAATAAATGAATAAAAATTAGACATTTACTTTGAATGCTATTTACCATACAGTGAATATCCATGGGGGAACCCCTGTATACATTATACCCTCCAGCTTTTGGCAGTCACTGTATGCATTAAACCCTCAAATATAAAAGGTGTTCATTACACACACACACACACACACACACACACACACACACACACACACACACACACACACATATATATATATATATATATATATATATATATATATATATATGGATAGACTTGGAACAGATCATACTTAGCAAACTCACCCAAGAACAGAGAGACAAACATTGCATATTCTCCCTCATCTGTGGTTTCTAAACCGGCTACTTTATATTTTTAACAAAGATTTATATTTTAATTTGGGGGCACTAAATGATCAATTGTTCACTCCAACAAATTCTCAGAAAATTCCTTTCATACAGTTCAGCTATGCATATTATCACACTGAGTGTTGGTCATATTTCAGCTGTGCAAGTGAGAGTGGGTGTTTATGGAGTTTTATGTGTGGTAGATTATTTTAAGGCGAGTCTCTTGTGTGAGAAACTGAATAATTCTGAGCAAAGTGGATGACCTCAAGTCTTGGTTTTAGTGGTTTCAATGAGACAAGAAGACAAAGTTGATGTGGGTGTCAGATGTTAGCAGGCGGTTAGTCTTGATGAGTTACCCTTTCTACTTAGTCCACAGCTAATATTGCAGAAGCAAGGATTTTCTTGACAAATAGCTGTGCAAGTAACTTGTATTCTGGAAATTATTTTACCTAAGTATAAAACAATACTCCTATTTTATACTTTTTGACACAAGAAGGTTGAAATAAACTTATTACAATTTCTTGCAAAATTGCTATAAATATATTGATTATATTTCCCATACAAAAAGTGAAGTACTATAAAGACAAAGTGTTAGAAAAGTCACATGTTTACATGAATATTTCTTGTTTTCCAGCATGAGCATTAGGTCACTGGTACAACTCACTTCACCTTGAAATAATTGCATCTTCCCAGTCTACCATGTAGGCTGGTACACAAGCATGCTTCAGATTACCTAATTTTATTTTTAAAAATTTTAAATATAAGTTTAAAAGGCATGTGGATACTGAGACATAACAGAGCTAAAATTCTGAAGAATGTATGATGGAAAACACGATGAGTCTCTTTGTTGAAAAGTTTGAGTTTACCTTGGGTATTTGATTAAAATGACTCTGTGGAGTGTTTTGCCTGGTTGTTTGAAAACTATACACTTTTTCTCTCTGAATCACAAGTATGCTGTTAACTTCCTTCCAGATTATCCCAAGAAATAATTAATTCGCAACTTACCATTTAGTAGGACATGAGCAGATTTCATTTTGAGCCTTTTTACTGACAACTTCAGAAGTCTAGACAATAAACCATAATTTCCTCCCATTATCCATGCTTCCTCCTCGAAATCCACTGTAAATTGACTCTTTTATTTCCAGTTTGACTTTTTTTCTTGTTTGATGTCAACATTTTTTTTCCTCCTATGATGAAAATCTTGTGTGAACAGCATCAGGCAATGTAAGGTCATGAATATCTAGACCCCCTTGTGTCTGGAAGACGGTATTGTAAGTATTCCTAATATTCCTTTGGCTTCTTCCCACACTCTTTGTTCAGTGGACCCTGAGCCATGGAAGGTGTGATAGAGAATCTCATGGTGCTGAACACTCCACTGTCACTTCTCAATATTATGATTAGTTCTGAGTCTCCACTGTGTCACTGCCATCTGAAAAGTGAAGCTTCTCAAACTCAAAGTGAGAGTAGCATTAACATATGGGCAAAAAGTAATTGTATTGAGGGCAGTGTGGTGGGCACATAATATCTGCTTACCTGGAAAACAGTACTCGTTACTCCCCTCGGGCTTACAACCTCCCATACATAGGCTTCTGACTAGGTTTTCAATAATAGACAATGTATTTCTGAATTTTCTTTTTTTGGGGGGGTATGTTAGAATCCATGCACTAGGAGCAAGATTAATTCCTATGATCACTTATTAATATTATATTCAATTGATACATGATAGATTTAAAATATACTAATGCTGCTTTGGAATAAACTAAATATAAAACATATGTAACTAAGCCACTGGAAAACAGTGACATAAAGTGGCTTTGAGGAAAATGCCTTGCTGTCTGTAATGTGAACTTTTTAGAGAAAAGTCTACTTTTGAAAATAGAAACGAGTTTGGGGGCAGTTTTTCTATATTGCTATAGATACAAGGTAAAGCAATAAAATTGTGCCTGTTACATAAGTTTTGTTTTGTTTCTGAAAGTGAAAAAATTGCTTATCTTGGAAAATAAATCCATTTAGGGCAATAATCTTCAGATTTGCAATGTTTTGACATTAATTTTATGACCTCTAGTTATACTGTAATTTACTTATTATACTGCATTCCCTACCTTCAAATAAAGCCAGTCTTATTTCACTTATACATTTTTTGTCTAGCCTGTTTATGCCTGTGGCTATAGAGCTCAGGAATGCTAAGTAAATCCATGCTTTTCTGAGAGATAACATTGATGCTATGATAGAGAGCCCTGGTGGCTTGTAAGACTATTATCTGGAGATGTTGATAAACTACAAGCCCTGTTACAAGTCCTGCACAATTACAGACAAGTGCTGTCCCGCCATGAATTCTACCCATTAACCTCTAAACATTTTCAATGAGACAAATCAAGTTTGTCTGAGATCATACTAGTACAATCCAATAAGTAGGTTGGGTGGAAAGACTTGCAAAGATAGTTTATTTAACCACAGTCAATATTTTTAATTAAATTTTAATATGCAAACATATGGTTAGTTGATTTTCCCATATTTATCTTTGTCCCCCTACCCAATCTCTATCCTGTGAGGACCTTACTATTTCAAGAAAGTTCCTCACTGTGTGATTATCTCATTCCTTGGATCTCCTCCTTCATTGCAAGTTGTTGATGAGCTGAGAACCATGTTGGTTAAAGCATGTACTATAGTAACCTTTTTATTGCTGGAAAAAAATCACCCAAGCAGAAGCAGGTTATGGGAGGAAAGGGTTTATTTCAGGCTTATAATTTCAAGGAGAAGCTTCATCATAGTGGAAGAATCTGGCTCCCTTCATTCTATATCCATAGCAGAGAGCAAACACCAAGCACGAGCTAGCTCTCAACTCCTACAGGTGGACTGAAGATCCACCCCCAGTGATACAGCTCTTCAAGCAGGGCCCCACCTGCTGGAAACTAAATAGGTAGCTTATAAAGATTCCTGAGGATATGTGTGACATTTACATTCAAAGCACCATCATCTACCCTTGTCCCCCATAGACTCATGACTATTCCACAATGCAAATTGCATTTAGGTTTACTCCAAAAGTGTCCATGATCTTTGACAACTTTATCACTGTTCAGTCTCTGAACTATCAGTCTTATCAAATCAAAATACAAGTAACATGCTCCTTACAGAGGAACCATCCCCATGGCCAAAATATGACACAAGGAGAGACTGAACCAATTTAAGTTCAATAATGAGCAGGTGGACATCAAACATCTGTAGTTTCTTATTTGGCATCTGGGACCATGATGAAGTCTTTTGGCTTCAAAGTTTGATGTTCTGTCTACTCTATGACTAAGTAGAAAACTTACTTAATCAAAAATACCCGAGGCTGGCTATGTGCAACATTTACATTTAAACAACTATAGCAGAATATCAGTAAGCACTGTGGGGTGGTGAATGCACCAGTGGGTTCATGTCAGAAGGACAGTGACCCAAAATATACCTATATACTCTGTGACTTAAACATTCTTTATGTCCCTTTCCACTATGTTCCTTGAGTCTTTGAGATCATGACAGAAATCTCCTTTATTGTTGAGCTCTTGAAAGCCTCGTATTTTCTAATTTGATGAATTTTGAGTCACCTCAGTGTCTTCTGACATCTCCATAGAGATGGTTCTCTGGCTCACAGGGAGATCATCCCTTATATTCATTCTGACACCTCTTCTACATTGTTCCCTGAGCCCTGTCAGGTGTGATGAGGATGACTCCTCCAGTGTCAAGCACTGCTCTTGATCTTCTTTTTGTCTTGGGTCTCTGTCATATTTTTCTGTCAAAAGAAGGATCAGGAACCCAAAGTGAGAGCAACAATAATCAATGGGTTTCAAACATTGTTGTATGTTGTAGCTATCTTCTCACTGCTGGGATTAAGCACCTGACCAAAAGCAGCTGACAGAAGGAATTGTTTTTCAGTTTTTTTGGTATTGTTATTTATTTATTTTTTTGTTTTATAGTCTCAAGGTGAAGCTTCTTGAGGACTTCTTGGAAAAGCATAGCACTTAAAGAGGCTGAATATCATCTCTGCAACATAAGGTGGAAAACATCAGCCAGGAGATTTTGAAGTCAGTGAAACTTCAGAACCAACACTTGCAAACAGGAGGCTAATGAACTCCAAGGTCAACCTCTAGTGGCAAACCTCCACCTCCAAAATTCCTACCAGCTGAGATTCAAACATTCAGTATACACAGGTGTGTGTAGGGGGGTGGTATATGACTCAAACCACCACCTTGCACAATTAGGATTCTTTTTAAAAAAATAATTAGGGCTGGAGAGATGGCTCAGCAGTTAAGGCACTTGCCTCCAGTGCCTAAGGCTCCGGGTTCAATTCCCCAGGACCCACATAAGCCAGACCCACAAGGTGGTGGCCTTGGTGCTCTCCATCTCTCTCTCTCTCTCTCTCTCTCTCTCTCTCTCTCCTTGAAAATGAATAAATAAAATATTTTTTTAAAAAATTATATATTTATCATCCATAATTAGATACAATGAATGAGCAAATAATGTGTTGGTATCCCCAATTCCTCAATTTCCCTCCTCCCTGTTTCCAATTAGCTGGATATCCTCCTCCATAGGCAAACTTGGTCAGTCTGTGGGGTTATGGATAGCCTAGGAGTCAACCCAGTTCGACCTCCCCTCTATATATTGTTACTGAGGGAGGCCAAGTCTCTGGATATTCTCCTCCACCATGGCTCTTACAATCTTTCCACAACCTCTTCTGCTCAGTTCCCTGAGTCATGGTGGGTAAGTATAAAGGCTGCTGTATTGTTGAAGTCTTAGGGGCCTCTATACTTCTGCTTTAGGTTGTGTTGAAAATCGTTGGTGTCTGTCTCGCTGGCTTATGCTTGGTTGACTGATTGGCTGTGGTTACAGGTCTCTTGCTTATCCCTCAACTCTCTTCAGGGTTTCAGATGGATCCTCCATGGTAGGTCTGGGGTGGCTCATCTCTTGCCAGGACGTCAGCCATTGGCTTGTGGCTCATTGGTATGGTTGGAAGAGCCATAGCTCTTCCTCCCAAGGAATCTACTCACTTCAAGCAATTTGACCAGGTTTCTTCTGCTTTGCTGTATCTTTGATCTGAACAGCATAGAAGATGAATATTGATAAATAATGTTCAGAGATGTTGACTTTCTATGCACTTTTCCAAATTTAAGAGACCCTTGACCTAGAACAGACATACATTAATAAGGAGTGTTGACCATAGGAATGAAGAGAATGGGGTCAGTAAAATTGTACTCACAGAGCTGTTACAGATCTGATGAAGACAGCAGGTGTGTTGTAGTGTGATTACATTTGTGAATGGAGTGTGTGTGTGTGTGTTTGTGTCTAGATTAGCAAAGTCCAACACTGCATACCCCTATTCTTTCACAAATATATCAAGATTATTCAGTCAAAAGTTCCTCATCCTTTACCCAAGTAATACGAATTCTTCATTACTACTATTTTTACCTGTTCAAAAATAAAGTGGGATGAGATAAATGTATGAACATGTCATCTTGAAACCCATTATTTTGTGTGCTAATTAAAAAATTAATAAAATAACTTTTGAAATTACAAACAAAAATAAATAAATAAATAAGTAAACACATTGATTGGCTATGTGCAAAGAGCTAAATCTGCAGTAAGTTCAGAGCAAAAGTATCAACAGACACAGTGCATTAACCTTGGTTTAAGACTCTAAGGGTCCACCCGATGCCCAGCTTGCTTCTAGAGGCAGTTATCCCACTCATGATGACTCCAGTGGTTGATTCTCCTCTCCCAGACTCTGCTATAACTAGCAGTATCCCACTATTGGGTAAGCAGCCCAAAAATTTACATTACCATCCCTCAGGTTCTGCTCCTAGCGACAGCTTGCCCACTGGGTGATCACTGCAATTGTTAACTTTTATAATTGCTGGTTTGTGCCTCTCATGCATGCATCTTCTTAGTTACAGCTTGATTTCTCAACAACCTACCACTGGGTCATGTAGTGTTTTTCAGCAGTAACAACTTGCTATCTATTTCTAGTGAGTAAACAGGTACTTTGCAAACAGCCAATGCACCTTTGGGGACTCATGTGACTTTCTGAATAACAGTTCACTCTGTAGTGGGGGTTACCCATCTCCTACACTGAGATTTACCTGCAACAGTCTATGGCTTATACATGAAACTTTCTTCATCCCAGTATAGTATCACTGCCCAAACTCTCTCTCTCTCTTCTTTTTAAAATATATTTATTATTAGCTTAGATGTAGGTTTCTACAGTACTTATTCATATAGCCTTTATGTATCTCTTCTCTCTTCCCCCCATCCTTTTCATTGTTCCCCTATGACCTTTCCACCCCTGAATTCTGCCCCTGTACTTGCCTGTCTATTATCCACTTCCTCAATCATCCACTGTTTTCCTCCCTTCCAAGCCTCATTCTAGGTTCTTTATAAGTAGTACCAATGCTTGCTATAACTGACAGGCAATCTAATAATTGTAATCTTGGATCTGTATATGAACATTAACTTGACACTTGTCTTTCTGAGCTGTGGCTGTGTAAGTAAATTTTTTTCCAGATCTATCCATTTTACTGTGAATTTCATAAGTTAATTTTCCTTTACAGCTCAATACTCCTCTATAGTGCATATGTACCACATCATCATTATGCATTTATCAGTTGGTATTTGGTTGCTAAGCCTACTGGCCTGGGTTCAACTCCAAAGCTACTTTTATAAAGCCAAATGGGCATTTTTTGTCACTAGAAAAGACTCTGGCATCACGCTTGTACTTACACGCGCGCGCACACACACACACACACACACACACACACACACACACACACACACAAAGAGAGGGAGAGAGAGAAATAGAGAGAGAAACATGCACAGGCATGCACAAAATAAATGACATTTATCTAAAAAGAAAAGTATATATTTAACATATACAACTAAATGGAGCTTTTAACTACATATCATGCTGCAATTTAGAATGAATTTGTGTTATTGATAACAAATATTTGATAAGATTAAAATAGTAAACACTATTAGGAAGATCTTTGGAGAAATGGGTGACTTATTTTAAACATGTCAATTTTTTTAAGTTATAAAATCAAACATTTATAACTCTATAGCTGTTATTGCTCTCATGAAATGATTATTAACCATAATAGTTAACCTGTATTATTATTTGTGAAAACCTGGTTATTAATTTTGACACAAAAGAAAGACAACATGATGTTAAAGAAGGAAGCATCTGAACAGTGTCACGCTGTTGTAGAGAGCAGGCATTATCCTTGGTACCACAAGGCCTGGTGAAGGTCAACTCACTTCTTTGCTCTCCAACCCTTTATCTGTAAAACAAGTGTAAAAATAGGATTAGAAAAAATATTTCATGAGATTATATGGTAAGGTATACAGTTTGTAAATTGTGATGGTTAAGTTTTGTTTTCAACTCAACCTGTTAAGTAATCTTGGGTGGATCTCTGAGACTGTTTATAGGAAGGTGGCCCTCTCATCAGTGGGCAGGTTATAAAGAGACTCAGGGGAGCTAGAAGGAAACAACCCTTCCAGGTAGGGCTGTGCAGTAAGGAAATTCCAGAGACTCAGGAAGTCAGCAAGTCTGGGAAAGAGTTGCAAGACCCTAAGGCTTGATATAGGGAAAGGAAATCCCACACTTTCCTCCACCTATTTTCTGGTGTGTGTGTGTGGGGGTGTTGGTAATATCTTCACTCTCTCTCTCTCTCTCGTTCTCCCTGTCTCTCTGTCTCTCTATGTTAGAGCCTATGAAAGAGGGCTAGCCTCTTTTGTCTTTTGGATCTTCCCTTGCATCTGTAATTTTAATAAATCCCTTCCTCCCAACGTGTACCTAGTTTGGAGGTTCATCACAGTAACATGTGGCTCACTACAGCATAACTTATTCTTACTAACAGGAAAAAAACACAAGTGTAAAA
Source organism: Zapus hudsonius (assembly GCA_004024765.1). NCBI lineage: Eukaryota > Metazoa > Chordata > Mammalia > Rodentia > Dipodidae > Zapus > Zapus hudsonius. The sequence continues at coordinate 11,907 of PVHP010027063.1, read as the reverse complement.
ATTATAGGACACTAATGTAGAAAAATGAGGACCTTTAGAAATGACTTTCTACCTCTCCAATTAATTTCTCCCAGCTATTTTTATCTAAAGAAATGACAAGGAAAAAACATTTACAAAGACAGAGAGGAATCTGGGAGCATATGTTCCATGGATATAACTGAATGACCTCTCCTGGCTAAGATCTGACCTCTGTGAACATGTGTGGCTGATGTCATGAAGGGAACATGAGTCTTTACTAGATAAAACACCATGTTCCAGAATGAAAGTGAACGTGAAGACTTAGGCATCCTGGTAAGCAGAGAAGGAATAAGCATCATGAAGAGTTGTATTTTACTTACTCAGCAGGAGCAAAGAAGATTCCCAGTTGAACAAAACAATACTAAATAAATGGAAATATGCATGAGTTATTCTTCAAACCTTCCTGGCTTCCTGAGTCTCTGGAATTTCCTTACTGCACAGCCATCCCAGGAAGGGTTGTTTCTTTCTAGCTCCCCTGAGTCGCTTTACAAACTGGCCCAAGCTGAGAGGGCCACCTTCTTATAAACAACCTCAGAGACCCACTTAAGATTACTTAACAGGTCAAAAGTTACTCTGAGGGACAGCAATATAATTAATACTTATATAGTTAGAGCTAATATAGGATATCACTATTTAGTTAAGATAATTAACATCTACTTAATGTAATATAGCATTATAGTTAATATTTATATAGCAATACAGTTATATGTAATATAGTTAATTGAACAATTTTCAGATTTTTAAAATTTGTTTCAGGAAATCTATCTGTATAGAATGAAGAAGAAATCAAAAAGGAAAACATATTACTTATTGTTCATTCACCAAGTACTATTCTAGAGAATTTTATAAACATCCTTAAAATTTTTAATCCTGTAAAATCATATGTAAAAGTAATATGTTTCTAATTTCATATCAAAGAAAAGTGATTTATAAGATCATAAGTGATTTATTGAAGGTCAACCAGTTACGAAATGGTAGAATAAAGACTTATATTCAGGCAGCCTGATTATATTCTAATGTAAAATGAATTTAGAAGACATTTGAAGTCTCAGCGCTATAATTAACTAACTGGTAACAAGACCAATAAACTATTTTGATGGCCTGAGATGTTTAGAGAAGTTACTGACTTCAGTGTGATTTAGTTAATGACTAAGTTCTGTCATCTAGGGTTGTGTTCAGCTGTATTGAAATGATATACATCTTTAAAGACAAAATCAAATTAAACACAATTTCATTGTCTTTGACACTGAGTTAATAGTAGTCAGATCTACTATAAGCATTATACAGTTCTTACTGTTACTTTATTATTATTATTATTTATTATTATTATTAATTTTAACTTTTTATGGACAAATCATGAATTGGTAACCATCATTTCCCTCCTTTCTTCCCTCATTCCATGGTGTGTCCTCCTCAGTGGGATTTCTGGAATTCACCTTGAGATTGTAGGTTATGATTTTGAGAGTAGCAATTTGTCAACGTGGGGGTTGGCAATACCTCTTGGTATTCATTCATTCCCTCTCACCCTGTGGCTCTTACAATCTTTACATCCCTTACTCCCCAAATTTTCAGTAGCCTTGGTGGGTGTGTTTCAAGTGTATACATCCAAGAAACTTCTGGATTTCTGCTTTGGTGCATTTTGAATATCCTTGGTGTCCATCACCATCACCCTGGGGCAGGTTGTCAGGCTGGCCAATGAAGCAGCACTCTTGCTCATCTCGCCAAATCCTCTGAGGCATCACCTGGGTCCTAGCAGTTGTGTGAGGAGTGGTTCATCTCCTGCCAGGGAGTCAGCTATCATTTCTTGTCTTGTTGGTAAATTTTGTTTATGCTCAGATCTTACTGCCTTCTGAAAAAAAAAAGCAGATTTTCCAAAGGAGAGTGAGTTCAGCATAGGTTAAATGGGAAAAGCATTGTTAATTTAGAGAGATTTTGGTGGATGTAGCCTCTCTTTAGATCCAATGGAATTCTACTGAGGAGTAAGTTGAAAGGACCTCATGAAAATTTCAGGAAAATGTATGGACTTGGAAGAGATCATACATTATACAATTCTTGATGATACACCTTAAGCATATGATGACATATACATGTTTCTTATTTTATTGTATCTTATTTTATGGATTTGTGTGATGTATCTAACATTATGTAGTTGTATAAATGTTTGTCTTATATGTTATTTTTGATCTACATTAAGATTGGTAATAATTCAGTGGTTTCATTTTAATAATATTTGATGAGTACAATATTAATTGAATTAATAATTCTGGGTATAAGCAATTGGATCCAAATTTAAGATTATTTTATATGTCCTTTACCCCTTTTGATATATCCAGATGCTTTCTATATAGCAGCATGCAGAGTTCTAAAATTCTTTATTGTAACATTTTACGGTACTTGTCATGTAAAATTGTTTCCTTCATATATTATGTTGACAAATACAATGTATATTTGAAGTTTTCCTACCCAGAGGTAAAATGAAAATCAAAACAACCCAAATCTTGACTTGGAGAAATGTATGGGCTATCCCATAAAATAGTTTCCTTTGAGAACAAACAAGTCCAAACATAGTAAAATATTCAGACAATCATTTCTATCTTAGGAATTCTTAATAGGTGTATATTTGTAACAATGCTTTGTAGATTGTTCTAGAAAAAATTCAAGAGGACATGCATGCTCTTTATGTGTAAAATTTCTGGTCATCCAGTTTGACATTGCACATTTTTCTAAATTATTTCTGTGATAGCTGTTGTCATTTTGGTTTACTCATATCTTTTAAGAAATTTTATAATACGATTCTAAATGATTTCCTTGTCTTAGACTCATGCTCTCTAATGTTGTATATTTGATATTGCTGGCATGCTATACAATATGAAAAGGTTAAGTATTAAACACTTACCATACTAGTCAAATGCAAGGAAAACTAAACTGTTAGAAGGCTGGCTCTCAAGAATAAATTAAGCAGGTCAAAGTCCCATAACTATGATTATTGAATTTGTGTACCATTGTGAGACTGTGTATAAAGAAATGACAAGGAAGGGTTAATGGGGAAGGGTGAAAAGTGACACATGGCTTATAAGCAGAAGATGAGGAGGATGCAGGACAGAGAAGGGAGAGAGTTATCAGGGAACAAAATGGGAACTAAAACAACAAAAAATCTATTGTATTTTAAAATGCTACAATGATATCTAAAACCGTATGCAGACTGAAAATGCAAACAAAACCTTACCATACTTTTGGAGATATTGAAAATGGGTCAGAAGCCAGAGTAACATTTACCATTCCCTTACTCAGAGAGCTGACAGCCAGCCAAAGGCTTGTAATACCTGGTTTCTGCTGCCTGGTTTGAGCTGATGCAATGCTCTTGCAAAACAGGCCAAGCCAATGACGTGACCTGAGCGGAGAATTAACAGCTCGTCATTTTGCCTCATATAAATTTCTCTTCAAGAAACAGAAGATTCCTGGTGATGAGTCTGCAACTTTCTCAGTGCTGTAGATAAGTGGTGGAAGTGTTCTGCTCATTCCTTCCCTGTTCTTGCTCTGTCTCCTTTATCATTGTCAGGCAGTTCTTCTATGAAAAGAAACTAACAAACAACAAAAAAGACAAACAAACAAAAGACCTCTTGGTTTTCTGTTTTGCCCCACGCTTCCTGGAAGCCTCCACATGACCAAGGAAAAGCACTCTAAAGCAATGAGAAAGAGTCACATAATATGTTGATTACTTATGTCTAGTTAAGGATATCAGGCATCTAACGAAACACATTCAAAACAGTTGTGCAAATATTTACACTCTAAGAAATCACTTTGACAAAAAAATCATTTCAAGAGATTTCTGTGTGTTGAACCCTTCCTCTGAAACATTTGCTGTGCAGGAGGAATGGGTGACTCAAGTAATCATAGAACTGAGAAATACTGTTTATATTTTGGAAGTTCTTATTGTCACTTGAGAACTCTTTTGATGGGAAATGTTAGGATCTCCAATTATGACATTAAGGAAAGGAGACACATTTGGACTCAAGTACTCTCTTACCAAGAGTGTACCCCACCCTCTAAAAAGGAATATTATAAGTAGTAGCTCTTTGTTTTCTCCATTATTGAAAATCACCCTATATCAGAAGAATAAATTAAGCAGACTAAAATCTCAGGACTTTGTGCAGAGTCAAAAAAGAGTTAAATACTGTACAAATGCTATCCTCTTTTACGATTCTTGCTTTTAGCACTGAGAGCAATTCAGTTGATTGTATTTTTATTAAGCCATTAGGAATAAAATATTCAAACTAAAAGTTGGGGATTGAGATTTAATCAACATAACTATGATTATTGAATTTGTGTAGCATTCTAGCTTACAGTGTACTGTTTAATGTAACTGAGACCTCTAATGAATCCATTAACATTGGGTGAATTTATAAATAAGGATACATACACTCTTAGAATATAAATTCTATGCTTATAATAGAAAGCCCGGAATACTTATAAGCAGCATCTTTGAGAAACAGATGCAGTGGTGTATGCATTTCTAATAAATTACTTATAGTCCATTATGGGACAACATGCCTTTCAACACTGTTTAATCAATCAGCAGATGACTTGTGTAATGAAATTACTTGAGGCAATCTTCTGACAACTGCCCTTACATTTTCTTCTTCCTTCTCAGAAACACTACATCTATGGATTACAAAAATGTTGACTTGTGAAAAAGGCTCTTGGATTTTTAGTATAAAATGATTACTCTGAAAAAAATACACAACATAATTGAAGTGTCATTTAAAGCCTTTGTCCATCCTGCACATGGTGTGATGATCTATTTGATAACAATGAAAACCAATTATGTAGAATATAGATTTAAGTAAATCTATTAGAGATTTGTGTTTATCCCTAGAAATCCAGAAATCTATTCTAGATAAAATGAATTACTCTGTTCAGCTTATGGTCCCAAAACCTCATATGGCCCAAATTTGTATCACCTGAGTATTCTTAAAGCTATTTTAAGGCATGAAATGTGGAAATAGAAAGACATTGTATCTATTTCAACTATGTTAAATGCCTTAACTTATTGAGCTTAATCTTTGAGACCAATGAACACCCCAAGCCTGCTGTGCTTCTGTAGCAGTTAACTTGTTTATTTTCCATACATATCGCAAGGACTGTTACAAATCTTATTGTCTTTCTGGACTCTTAAGAAATTGATTTCCATGAGGATCGTTGCTGCTGTAGCCACAAAACACGTAGAAAAATCTTTTAATTCATGTCCTGAGGGCCAAGAGCTATAACAGAAAATTCAAAATAATGAACAAAGAAAATGAATGCCAAGGCTAGGAACTCAGGCATGCATCTTGTCTCAGAATTTGTAAGAATGTATGTAAAGACTTACTGATTGTGGAAATAAAGTTAAAAAGTATATTCTTACACCCCCGGATGCCTAATGAACTCATAAATTGGATGCATGTGCAAATAAGGTTTATGATGGAAATAGAATCTGGCATTGATGAATTTACTCTTTATTAAAGAGCTTAGATAATATCAATCCCAAGGAGATATTACTGCATAAAAACATGTTTAAGAAACAAAGTTCCTTTGTATGGAAATACAAACGGGAGGTGGAAACGGGTTGACTGCTAGTCTCCATAACTCCCTGCCCCTTGGACTGATCCAGTTTGCCCATGGGGGAGGATATAGAGGAGGATACACAGCTGATTGGGGACAGGGAAGAGGGAAATCAGGGAATTGGGGACATAACACATTATTTGCTCATGCGTGTATGTAAATATTGATAACAAAGATATAAATAAATAAACACATAAATGAAACAAAGATCCTTGTGTGATTTTAGGCACCACCTCCATGCAGCATGACTTTCTTGTCTAAGGTGTATCTTTTCGGAGTTTCCACTTACTTTCCATCTCTCTCTCTATTGCTCCCTTCTCCATTTCTAAGATTTATTTCTCTTTTCCTCTGTTTCTGTGCCTTCAGTGCTATGAATTTTTTAGTCTTGGTAATTTTCATGTGATGATATATCTTGAAAATTACTTCAACTTACATCACAAAGCGTTTGCCCATTTCCGATTTATTTACAAAATGTTCTCTGCCAGGCAATACAGTCTTTTAAAATTTCTTTATTGATATATTATTTCTATTTCTTAATTATCACAGAGAATTGTTAAATCAGTAATGCTCTGCATTTCTCTTGGACAATATATCAAAATATTCTATAGAACTGCATACATGTTATCCAATTAAGAACAAAATCAGGGCTGGAGAGATGGCTCAGCGGTTAAGGCACTTGCCTCCAGTGCCTAAGGCCCCGGGTTCAATTCCCCAGGACCCACATAATCCAGACCCACAAGGTGGTGGTCCTGGTGTGCTCTCTCTCTTTCTCTCTCTCTCTGTATCTCTGCTTTAAAATGAATAAATAAAATATTAAAAAAAGAACAAAATCACACCACGATTCCTTAAAGGATTCACATGCTCACAAGCTAGCCACTATTTTCCTCAAGTTCATTTTTATTCACTGATTTATTTTTTTCATCAATTGCTTAACATGAATTTACTAACATAACAACCTTACACATTTTATATTTCCTGAAATACCAAGTATTACAATGCTCTAGAGCGAAAGGCTTAGAAGTCCAATGGAAGCAGACAATAGGTGGGAAGCCATTAAATCACCATTGTTGATGTAGGTTACTTCAGTTAAGGCATTTCTAAGCATTGAGGAGGTGGCTTCATGGGCAAATATTGTAGTGAATGCCTGCTGACCTGAGTTCAGATCCTCTGCACCCAACCCCAGGTGAGCTGACATGCACCTCTGCTCCTAGAACTCTGGGGACATTGACATGTGGATCCCTTGGATTTAATGTCTAGCTAGACTAGTCCACTTGATGATCTCCGAGTTAAATGAGATACCCTGTATCATCAAAGAGTTCAGCGTAAATGACAGAGACACAAGACATCAACCTTTGTCCTCTCCATATTTGTGCATATGTGCAAGTGCAGTTACACATGTGTGTGTTCCCGTTCATACATGAACATGCATACACATGTAGCATTTATAATATGCATGCAGAGGGAGACAGTCTTGTAATTCTGCATTCAGAATCCCCAGATGTGTTATACTATGGTTCAGTTTGCCTCAAATATTTCTCTCTAAACTCGAAAATGCACCAAGAACTTTGTTTCTGATATAACAAACCTGCTTTGTCAACAGCCAAATAGATGAAGATGAAAAAAGGAGGGATTTGTTGGACAAAGACTTTCACAAGTTTTTTTTTTCATTTCATCTTCTTTTCTTTTTTTTCTTTATTGTTCATAATGAGTTACATTGTTTAGTGGGCCAACCATGAGTTGTTATCCCCAATTCCCCGTTGCCCCCCTTCCCCATCCCCAGTCAGCTGGATATCCTCCTCCGTGGGCCGTCTGTATCAGTCTTTGTGGTAGGGGACCATGGATAGCCCAGTCTTCATTTTCACAAGTAACGATAGTGTTATTTAGGCTTGCTGTGAGGTGTGCAGCTTAAGAATGAAGCCAAGTGAGTGTTAGCCACGCTTCCTTCACAAGTGACTATTTCATATGACTGTGTTAGAGGTGCATGCTGGTGTATCTCTGGCTCTTTTTCCTTTCTAATAGGGTGCTTAATAGTTTTTTTCCAGCTTTTCATTCTTCATTCAGTATTTTCTGGAGGATTTCTCTTTTAGACTTATTAGATATCTCATACAGTACAATTTATATTTCAAACAAATTTGCCATTAAAGGAGACTCAACAGACTTAACCGCCACTGAAGGAATTCAAATCAAAATGATAATTGACAACCATTTAAAATCCAGCAAGGTTCTTACAAACACATTTTGAGAGGCATGTGAAGACATTGAGAACTTCACACCCTGCTTCTGAAAATGGAAAATAGTTTGGCCACTTTGGAAAATAATTGAGAAATTGCTCAAAATTTAATTCTAATATAATTGAGTTTCCTAGAAGTTAAACTCATAGAGATATTCTCCTTTTGTTACTTGTTCAACAGCTACTAGTAATCTTATACACATTTCCCAGGGAACTGAAAAATGTATCAACATAAAAATGTGTATAACTATTAATAATGGGCTCCAAATGGAAAGAGACCATATAGCCAATGACCAATAAATGAAGAAAAGAGCACACAGATAAAAGTACAATGAAATTTTTGATTTAGTCACAAAAAGTAATAAATAGCTAATCCATACTAAAACATTCATAATCCTTATAAAATTCTTCTGTGCAAGACATCAAAGAGTGGAATTTTCCCCCTCCAATTTATTTCAGCATCCCTCCAAGCATAATATGGACTTAGTTTCCCACCTACCTTCCATTTCTTTGCCATGGAGTTTAGTGATGCTGCTTTATGAACACATATTAAACTTTTGAACATGATGGCTTTATAGAACAAGCCCGTGAGGAAGCAGAAGTAATAGATGCAGAGGAATAGGAAGAAATTCACATTGAGGAAAGTCATCTGTGTAAACCCAGAGCCTGAACATGATGGAACATCAGAGAAGAAAGAAAAATAAGTTGAACAGCAGCAGGAAAGTCAAAAGTCCAATGTTATGAATCAATTAAGACTCACTAACCTGCAACAGGAGATAAAACAGAACCCCAATAACATGATAACTGATAGAACCAGGAGCCATGTGCTGCTGGTGAGCTGGCTTTCTCGGGCTCCTACCATATGTCAGAGCCCCCGATGACTGTGCATTGCAGAACACAAGATGTTCTTTTGATGAAAGCTATAATGCAAAACACAATTCAATGTATAAAGTTGCCACCAAAAAGATATTGATGTCTAAGCTAATCAATAAGCACAATTGCCTGAGGAAATAGCTGGTGGAGTTTAGACTATAATGATGATCATAAAATCAAGGTTTCCAACACCCTGGAAAATCAGTGACTTTATAGTCCTGCATATGATGCTGGTGAGGCTATATGTATATGGCACCTTCTTTTAAAAATACTTATTGAAAAAGTATATATATATATATATATATATATATGCAGAGGGAGAGAGAGAGAGAGAGAGAGAGAGAGAGAGAGAGAGAGGGAGAGAGAGAGAGAGAGAGAGAGAGAGAGAGAGAGAGTGGGTGTGCCAGGACCTCTAGGGAACCAGGATCTTTAGCCATACTGCAAATGAATGACACATGAGCAATCTTGTCCATCTGGCTTTTTGTAGGTATTGAGGTATTGAACCCAGGTTGTAGACTTTTCAGGAAAGCACCTTAACCACTGAGCAATCTCTCTGACCTATAATGTAACTCTTTTAATGCAAACTTCAGTGCTAACTATTGGACAAAGCCTTTGGGCGGTGTAGTTTATCTATGGCTCTGCTTGTAGAGAATCAAAATCATCTGTGTTGCTTTCTCTTTTTGTGGTAATACTGTTCTGTAGTAACCGGTGGTTGCTCTCTGTAGCTAATGTCCTTGTCCTAATGTTAACATTTGGAGAAGGACCATCTGCTATACTCAGGAACATCTATCCCATCCAGTGCACCTCAGCTCTGCACTGCTTCTGCCCGAGAAAGATGAGAGATCTGCTGGGGTTGTTGCATGATGCTCATTTTTCCATGTTTCAGGTATTTAGACTTTGATGAGCAAGCTGTCTCTTGCTCTTGGGAGAGAAAATGCCAGTGGATGTTATGTTCCTTCAACACCACTTACTTGACTGTTACTATTTGGGTCTAGACGTTTCCTCATCTGTAAATTAAAACCCAAGCCATAACTCTTCTTTGTGTATTCAAACATAAGGTTTATGTGGGAAACAAAATCAAATCACAATACACAAATGTGTATATTTATTTATACGAAATGTCCCAGGACACAGGAAGACTGGAGAAGTGGGGTAGATAGCACTATCCTCAACTTTTACGAATCTGACAGGTAAACTATAGCCCATCTGTTACCAAAGGTAAATGAAACTTGAGACTCTCAAGTTCACAGAGACACAATCAGATTAGCATTGCTTCAGCAGGTAGGGTCTAAATGAGTGATCACCAACCAGTATAGCTATGGGATATGTTACTGAGTTGGTGAAAATACTCTTGGAAATGGTTCTAGATGTACATCCCATGAAATCACAGAACTGTTTGAATTATTTTTTTCCCATGCTGATAGCCATTCTAGCATGCGAGGTGGAATCTCAACACTACTTTGCAATTCCCTGATGTGCTTTCCTGTAGTGACCAGAATTTAGCAGCTTGTGTCACCTAAGTGCAGTGGGATTGTGGGGAGTATGCATAGCTGGACCACCTGAGCATCAATTACACTGTTGGAGATGAGCAGTGGTGAGAACTATGCACTCTTTTGATATCAGCATTCTAAGACTTTATAGCAGTGATTAACACATAAGTGGCTTCTCAGTTTATCTACCATACTCAGACCCAGAAACATCACACTGTAAGTTTATTCTCAGCAGCTCGTTCTGTTTCTAGAACCAGGTTTGGGGTTACCTCTCCTTAGCAATTCCCAGCCTGAGCCCAGCCCCTGCTTCCTGCCTCAGTGACCTTGTCCTCGGTTGCTTCTCGGGTCTTCTCTCTCTCTCATGCAGGAGCTTTGACAGACCCACTTCTGGCTCCCTGACCTGAGAATGTTCCCTGCTGTATTCTCTCACAAGGTGGTATCAGCTGTTGGCCTCTAACTCATACAGAATGGCAAAGGGGGTTTCTCTACTGACCTTTGCACAAAAGCAATCAGTCTCTCAAGAAGCTGAGGCTGTAGTTGAGGCTAGGGAAGGCTGTGGGTGGTTCTGGAAGTAGGAACACTCCCCTTTCAACTTGCTTGCCTTTTTCAAGGAGCTGTTCCCTTTCCCCACAAGGCAACTGCATGGTTAAGGAGTATTTCGCTTATTTGTCTGTATCACATCACATTTTTCCTGTTCTCTTTCCAAAGAAAAAAGAGCAAAAACCTTCAAAACTGTGAAAATGATGTCAGTCAATACAGGGAGAGAGCAGAGAGAAAATGTGACTCAATGTAACCCGTTCTTTTGTTAATGATTAGATTTAATATCACATGTTTTAAGTTTGAAGAAACATTATGTATATTAAGCAGATAGCTTGATAAAACATGAAAGATGAAAGTGAATTTGATCTTCTATGCCCAATTATATCTGCGTCTTTGCATTTTTCTTAATGGTTTTGAAATACATGAGAAACCAGTAGAAGGTCTTAAATCTTAATGAATCATGGGGTCCTGGATATTTATATAATGAATTAAAATAAGAATTATTTGATAAGCACTCAGTGAATCTATCTATGGCTTTTGTATGCATATGTGTATACACCATCTCCATTTTCAATAGAATTACCAATTCTTTAGAATAATCTTCTCATATCTTTTTTGTATCAGGTATTGCAAAGAGCATAAATACAGACACAGCATAAGTTGTTTAATAATGATTTAATTTTTATTCTAGATGTCACTAAGAATTACTTGGCAATTTACTTGTTTCATTAGTTAATGACACATAATCAAAAGGATAACATGAAGTAATTTATATATTGTCAAAATAGTAGAGCAATTTCAAAATAATTCATTTCCTGTCATTTTCTTTCCTCAGAAAATATATGGTTTGAAAGGTATCTCCCAAATGCATAACTATATATGACAGTATATTTTGGAAATAACAAGCAATTAAAATATCTGTTTTCTTGGAGGAGTCTCCATGTGGTACATGACCGATAGCCTTGCCACTCACACTGTGGTCTTCATGTCAGCATCAGTGACGTCAAAGATATCTTATTAAAGGTAAAACCTCAGAGCCAAATACAGGCATATGGAACCACACTGTCCACTTTGTGGTGATGCCTCAGTGAGTCTTTTGTATATTTACAATGGAGAAACACTAACACACACTACTTTCCATTGTCACATTTGCTT
>PVHP010027062.1:0-24116 GCA_004024765.1 Zapus hudsonius | reverse complement strand
CTTTAAAATGAATAAATAAAATATTTTAGCCGGGCGTGGTGGCGCATGCCTTTAATCCCAGTATTTGGGAGGCAGAGGTAGGAGGATCGCCATGAGTTCAAGGCCACCCTGAGACTACATAGTGAATTCCAGGTCAGCCTGGGCTAGAGTGAGACCCTACCTTGAAAAACCAAAAAAAAAAAAAAAAAAAAAGCTATAATCAGCTTCCAACAAGCTGCCACACAACAGGTACTAGTTACTGAATGCATAAGGGACTCTAAACACTTTTTGGTACTGCTGGGCCCATGAAGCATAGGGCAAAAGGTTGTAACAATGAGCTGGAGAATAAATTTAGGAGGATGAGAGACAGTGAATTCCAGAACTGTTTTCCTCCAAGCTTGAATGCTGGGACAAGATACGGAGGACAGACATAAGAAGGTAAGCTTGACTACATCCACACATCCACACAGAGAGAAACAACCATGAAAATCAAAAGCAACAAGCACAAAACCCGCTTTCACATCTTGCTTTACAGAATTTGATAACTTGTAAATTACTGAAAAAAGAAGGCAAGATTGAAGCCAAAGATCCAGACAAGTAAGAATGCTCAATGGTGACTTGGGAAAAGCCAAGGACACAACCTGGCCACAGAGTGTATGTAGGGTCCCAGGAAAGGCTCTTAGCTTTGCTGCAGCCTCTGGACCCCTTCCAGCTTCACTAGCCTCTTTTGTAATGGCAGCTCCTCCTAACTTTCAAGAAGAGTAAATAATGTGAACTGCTCAGCACAGTGTCTGTCATGGAATAATGTTAACTTGTAGCTCCAACTGGGAAATGTGTATATATAAAACTCAAGGTTCCTACTGCTCAATAATTTCCCCATTGATTTATATTGCTTTATATTTTATGTATACATTTGAAAGAGACAGAGAGAAAGGCAGACAGTGAAAGAGAGAGGAAGAGAGAGTATGGGGGCACCAGGGCTTCCTGCCACCACAAACGAACTCCAGATGTATGAGCCATCTGGCTTTCGGTGGGAACCCAGACCATTAAGCCTTGCAAGCAAGCACCTTTAACTGCTGAGTCATCTCTCCAGATCCATAGATTTATATTATAAAAACATATAGAAGGCTTTAAAAAAAAATGAAACCCGGCATGGTGTCATATGCCTTTAATCCCAGCACTCGGAAGGCAGAGGTAGGAGGATTGCCGTGAGTTCAAGGTCACCCAGAGACTACACAGTGAATTCCAGGTCAGTCTGGGCTACAGTGAGACCCTACCTTAATAAAAAAAGTGAGACCCCCCCACCTTGAAAAAAACAAACAAAACAAAAAAACAAAGTGAATGGAGGGAGATAATTGACACAAACTTGGAATCACAAATTCAAGGCCAATATGATCTGTATGGTGAATTCCAGGCCAGCCAGATTACATAGGGAGATCCTGTCTCAAAAAAAAAAAAAAAACCCACAAGCAAAAAAGGAACTATGAAAAAAAAACCAAGGCAGTTTCAATGTTTTTTACTTATTAAACTTTAGGGTATGGCCACAATTCCTAAAGCTTTCTCAAAGTGAAAAACATTTTATGGAACTATCAAGATACCTAGACTGACTCCAGGATTCCATTTCCTCACAGTATGAAACACTGAGCTACAGCTCAGATGCAGCATAAAACTGGGCATCCAGCCTCAGTCCCAGCAAGCCAACTCTGGTCCAAATGGCAACCCAAGCATGACCGCCAGCTTCCTCCCTTCTCTAAAGGGACAGAGGGACAATCTAGAAGTGGTAGTGTTAAAAAGAAAAACTATGCTTCGGTAAGACATGTATATTGGTAACATTAATTACATATGCTAGAATAAGTACTGGGTCTTAAGTTTGGTAAAGCCACAAAAGATTATGAAAAAAGGGGGGTTATTGTTTTTCCTAATGTGTTGCTGGAGTGATATCAAATCCTTGAGCATGTGAAGCAAACTAAACTACCTCCCTAGCCTAGGCTCTCACTCTGGCCTCGAAATGTCAATCCTCCTGGCCCACCACTGTGAGCTTCTGAGGATTCTCCTATCTGCCTCCCATCTTGCAGTAGCAGAGCTGGGGTTATAGACGCACACTGTTAGTGTGGCTTTGTGTGGGTTCTGGGGATCCAGACTTTTGTCATCAAGCTTGTACAGTAAATGCTTTTACCCACTGAGCCATCTCTACAGCACCTTTCCCTTTGCTTATTTTTTAAAATATTTTATTTATTTATGCTCAGGAGAGAAAGAGAGACAGAAAGAATGGTTGTGTCAGGGCCTCCAGTCACTGCAAACTAACTCCAGATGCATGCACCACTTTGTGCATCTGGCTTTATGTGAGTACTGGACCATCTCAACCACTGAACCATCTCTCCTTTTGCTTATTTTTATTCATTTATTTATGTCCCTCCTTGAGTTCAAGGTCACCCTGAAACTACACAGTGAATTCCAGGTCAGTCTGGGCTACAGAGAGACCCTACCTTGAAAAAAACAAAACAAAAACAAACAAACAAAGTGAATGGAGGGAGATAGTGACACAAACTTGTATTCATAAATTCAAGGCCAATATGATCTTCCCTCCTTCCCAGTATCTCAAGCATGCTATATAAATGTTCTATCACTGAACTACATCTCCTCCCCAGCACCCACATAAAGCCAATGCAAACTGGTGTGCATGCAACTGTAATTGCAGTGGAGGTAGAGCCAGGAAAGCTGAAGCTTCCTTGCCAGCAAGTCTGGCTTCATTCGCTTGCAGTTAGACAGTTTGTTTGCAGTAGCAAGAGACCTTGTCTCAAAGAAATTGGAGCACAGACACGTCAAAGAAAGTTTTTCCCTGACCTCCACATGTATGCTGCGGTATGTGTGCCCCCCCACAAATATATGAATCAATATTTTTTTAAGTTACACATCCTGAAGTAGGACACAGAAGTGCATACCTGTAATCCCAACACACACCTTTTTTCATTGGCTTTATGTGGGTGCTGGGAAATTGAACCCAGGCAGGCAGGCTTTACAAGCAAACACCTATAACTACAGAACCATCTCTCCAACCCCTAGAATATGTAACAGAAAGCACCTGAAAGCAACAGAAAGCAACAGAAAGACACCTGGAAAAATTTGAACTATCCGATGGAAGAGAAAAGCAGGAGGGAGGAAAAAGAAAAATATAATCAATTGAAAAGATAAATAAAAGACAACTAACAACTAACATGTAAACAGTTTCAACTAACTAAAACTATTAAATCCCAATTCCTCTCTACCTGTTTGTCTATGGCTATTTTGCTTACTTCTGTATACCTGTAGCATAGCACAGTGCTTGACGTATAAGAGACACTCATTCAACAGTTACTGAACTAAATAAATAAATGAGTAAAAATAAGCAAAGGGAGAAATGGCTCAGCAGTTAAGGCACTTGCCTGCAAAGCCTAACTACCTGAGATCGATTCCCCAGTACCCACATAAAGCCAGATGCACAAAGGGGTACATGCATCTGGAGTTTGCCCCAAAATACTAGTCTTTGCTACATAGGCTATTTTAATATTAAAAGAATTTGTCTATTAATAAATATAATAAATGACAGTAAAGTGCTTGCCTTGCAAGCCTGAGGACCCAAATTCAATGCCCAGAACTAAGTAAAAATACCAGGTATGAGTTTATAATCCCAGCTCTGGGGAGGAAACAGGAGGATTCTTAGGGCCCATTGGCCAGCCAGTCTAGTCTAAATGGTGAGCTCCACACCAAGGAGAGACCTTGTCTTAACAAAAAGTTGATGGCAATCCTGATGAATGACTCCCAAGGTTGTCTTCTGGCCTCCATGTGTACCCACACACACAGGAATACAAACACATGCATTAAAACATATACATATAAGCCAGGCGTGGTAGTGCATGCCTATTATCTTAGCTCTGAGGAGGGTGAGGTAGGAGGATAGCCATGAGTTCAAGGCCAGCCTGGAGCTATGGAATGAATACTGAATCAGCCTGGACTAGAGTAAGGCCCTATCTCAAAAAAAAAAAAAATGTACCTTTGTGTGTGTGTGTGTGTGTGTGTGTGTGTGTGTGTATGTATATATATATATATATATATATATATATATATATATACATATAAAAAGTGAAAAGGATGTGAGTTCTCATAAAGACAGTTAAAAATTCTGAACTTTATCTTAAAAGCCCTAACAAGTGCATATAACTTCACATACCAATGGCACATGACATAAATAAACAGAATGCGACCTGAGCAGGCACCTGAGCGGGCACCATCACTGACTGTAGAAGGGAGGCTCAAGGCATCTGAACTGCTAGGCTTTGCTGCTTAGAACAGTACACAATAGACAAAATGTTGGGGGCTGGAGAGATGGCTGAGCAATTAAAGGCAAAGCCTGATGGCCCAGGTTCAATTCCCCAGCACCCACATTAAGCCAAATGCACCAAATGGCACATTCATCTGGAGTTCATCTGCTGTGGCCAGAGGCCCTGGTGTGCCCATTCTCTCATTCTCATTCTTTTTGTTTGCAAATAAGTAAATAAATAATTTTTAGAAAATAGACAAAATGAGCTGGGAGTGCAGTATGTGCCTTTAATCCCAGAGGCAGAGGTCGGAGGATTAACGTTAGTGCTACCCTGAAAATATATAGTGAATTCCAGGTCAGCCTGGGCTAGAGCAAGACCCTACCTCAAACCAAAATAAATAAAAGTTAAATTAAATTAATGTGCATACACATTAATGAATACATATATGTGTAGTGAACTCATGTGGGTAAACTTTAGATTTTAATCTATTCTTCACTTAGGAAACAAGTTTCCATTAGGAAAATCTGATGTGTAGAGAACATATGTGTAAATGGTATTGAGAGGCATACATGCAGCAATTAAACTTAGCAGTCTGCTTTCTGTCACCAATATGGATGGCTATTCTGGGGACAGAAGGTATCAGAATGTCAGAGAAGGTGGCTGTGGGCTTATACTATCCCTCCACAAACAACCACCATGGAGCTGAACTGCTCCAACAAACAGTTTTCTTCAGCAGGTATATGCTAATGTACAAACAAATTCAAAAGAAAACATTTTAAATCCACAAATAAGTCTAAAACTTAATATTTCTGAAGTTATAGAGTAAGGAATCAGTCATTGCTTACAAGCTACAAAAGTACAGTATTGCCAAATTTTAATTAGTGAAATAAAGTAACTAACATACACCTGAATTCATAAGTATTTGTATAAGCTTCATTGTTTGATCCACTAAGTCAACATTTCCACTCTGATTTCAAATCCACTTGGCAGTACACAGCTTCTATTTTCATATGCCCTCCTCTTCCTGGTACACAAACAAGTGATTAAATACAGTGTGCCTGCAGAGAGCATGAGTCATTCATTCCAAGATCCCAGAGTGAAGGCACTCCCTCAGCCCAAGAGCAGTCTGGGATTTGCAGACAGGCTAGAAATTCACAGGCAAGTTTTACCCCTGTCTTTAAGAAAGGAAGGCAGGGTATGTATGCGTACATAATCAGACCCAACTTTCATTTCCTGCTCAAGACAAAGGCTGTTACTGCTCTGAAAAGACAATCAAACACCAAAGTCAGATGAGGAACTGAAAGCTCCACTGTTAGCTCATCCATGTGTTAACTCTCAGAATTTAATTAGGCAGGAAAACAGGTTAAGGAAATATTTGATTCAGGTGCCATCTTAACATTCAAAGTCTGGTCTGCATTTCTTTGAACTCTCTATGGCAATTACTTCTCTAGCAGGCAGCAAGCTAAAGAATTAATCCACTTCAGCAGCACCAGCAGCTGGCAGTTTCTTGTGTGAAATAACTAACTCAATGGCTGTCAATCCAGGCTAGTTATCATCACCTAGGAGAGGGGCTTCATGAACTTCTGATGCCTGGGCTCCACCTCTCAGAGACAGACTCAATTGGTCAATGTGGGACCCTAGCATACTTTTTTTAAAATCTCCCCTAGGGAATTCTAATGTGCAGCCAGGTTTAGAATTAGCCCTTCTCTATTGATGAGTACAGGACTCTCAGTCTGATTCAAAAATGATGTATATGAGAATTTAAAGTTTTAAGCAATCATAAACTATACAAATATCTCATAATACATCAGCATAAAAGTAGATGCATTTCAAAAAAAAAGACAAGTACCAGGGATTTTAGTTCAGTTGGTAGCCTGCTTGCTTAGCATTCCCAAAGCTTTGGGTTCCATTCCCACATAAACCAGTTATATTGCCATATGTTCGTAATCCCAACACAGGAGTACAGGCAGGAGGATAAGAAACTCAGAGTTATCACTGGCTACACAGTGAGTTCAAGGCCAGCCTGGTATACCTGACACAGTATTTCAAAACAACAATGAACTGGGTGTGATGGCTCACACCTGAAATCCTAGTACCTGGGAGGCTGAAGCAAGAGAATCACTGTATGAGTAAACCAGCCTGGAGCCCTGTCTCAAAAACAAAACTAGAGCCGGACATAGTGATGCACGCCTTTAATCCCAGCACTCCGGAGGCAGAGGTAGGAGGATTGCTGTGAGTTCAAGGCCACCCTGAGACTACATAATGAATTCCAGGTCAGCCTGGACTAGAGCGAGACCCTACTTCAAAAAAAAAAAAAAAACTAAACTAAAACAAAACACAAAAAGACCAAAAGGGCTGGAGAGATGGCTCAGTGGGTGTCATGGTTTGATCCAGGTGTCCCCCACAAACAAATGAATGTGTTCTGGGTAATTGATCCTCAGCTGATGGCAGTTTGGATTTTACAACCTCGATGGAGCTGTGTTGTTGGGGGTGGGCTAATAGGAATTATAAACCAGCTTCCCCTTGCCAGTATTTGACACACCTTCCTGCTGCTGTTTCCAGTGCTGTGGTGGAGGTGATGTCCACCCCTCTCCTCATGCCATCATTTTCCCTGCCAGGATAGAGTCTCCCCTCGAGTCCATAAGCCAAATAAACCCATTCCTCCACAAGCTGCTTTTGTTTGGGTTCTTTCTGCGCAGCAACTAGAAAGCTAACAGTGGGTTAAGTCACTTGCCTGCAAAACCTAATGACCCAGGTTCCATTCCCCAGTATCCACATAAAACCAAATGCACAAGGTGGCACATATGTCTGGAGCTCATTTTCAGTGGTTAAAGGCCCTGTTGCATCCCTCATCTCATAAACAAATAAATACAATATTTTTTAAAGATCAACAAAAATAACTCCTAGGATAATTCAAAGATCAGAGATACTACCTACGAAAGGGATTCAAGAAGTTCTAGACTTTCCTATTAAAAGTTACAGCACAGCAGGTGGGCCACAAAGTTTTGATTATCATGAAGAAAATTATAAATGACTGCGTCTCATTATGAAGTATAAAGCTCTAATTGTCCCAACTCAGGTAAAGACCCCATCCAACTCAAAAGAGAACAGAAGACAAAAGAAATTTACAAAAGATTGAAAGTTCTATTCTAGGGGCAGGTGCTGAGATGTTTAAAATGATGAAAGATGTGGACTTAAGTAGTCAGAACACCAGGAGATGAGACATACATGTCTCAGCAAGTAAGAGTACTTGCTGTGCAAACTTAAGGACCTAAGTTTGATCCCCAGCATCCCTATAAAAAGCTTGGTGTGGCTATGCTGAGAGGGACAGAGGCAGGAAACCTGGGGCTTCCTGTCAGCCAGTCTGACCATTAAAAAAAAAAAAAAAAAAGACAGCTCCAGGTTCAGTAAGAGACTCTGTATCAAGGAAAGAAAGTGCAAGAATGGAAGACTGATAGAGGACACCTGATATTCTCCTCTGCCTCTGCATGCATGTGCATGAGACAGGCACATCTGCACACTCCTGTGTGCATATACCACACACACAACACACACATAAAAAATAAAATAAAATAAAAAGAACTAGCTAGGTGTGGTGGCATATACCTTCTCAGGAGGCTGAGGTAGGAGGAACATAGTGAGAATGAGGCCAGCCTGGGCTACAGAGTAAATTCTGGGTCAGCCTGGACTAGAGTGAGACCCTGCTTCAAAACAAACAAAAACAAAAACAACAATAAAAAGAATTAATGATGGATGGGGTGGCTAACCTGTAATCCCAGCACTGAGGAGGTAAAGACTGAAGGATCCTTGGAGCTCACTGGCTAGTCTAGACTAGTCTAGCCAAACTAGTAAGCTCCAGGTTGAGTGAGAGACCCTGTCTCAAAATACAAGACAAGGCTGGAGAAAAGATTAAGGCATTTGCCTGCAAAGCCAACAACCTAAGTCTGATTCCCTAGTACCCATATAAAGCCAGATGCACGAAGTGGCTCATATATCTGGAGATCACTTGAGCAGCTAAAAGCCCTGGTGCACCCATTTCTCTCTCCTCTCTCCTCTCCCTCCCTCTCCCTCTCTCCCCCTCCCCCCTCTCTCTGCCAGGTGCAGTTGGGCATGCCTTTAATCCCAGCAAGCATGAGGCCAAGATAGGAGGATCATCTGAGGTCAGCCTGGGTTAGAGTGAGACCCTACTACAAAAAAAATTTTTTTAAAAATTTTTTCTTTATTAAGCAGAGAGAGAGAGAGAGAGAGAGAGAGAGAGAGAGAGAGAGAGAGAAAACACCAGGGCCACCACCTTGTGGGTCTGGCTTATGTGGGTACTGGGGAATTGAACTTGGGGCCTTAGGCACTGGAGGCAAGTGCTTTAACCGCTAAGCCATCTCTCCAGCCCCCTACTACAAAAAAATTTAAAAATAAAAATAAGATGGAGAGGGCTGGAGAGATGGCTCAGCGGTTAAGGTACTTGTCTCCAGTGCCTAAGGCCCCTGGTACAATTCCCCAGGACCCACATAAGCCAGACAGACCCACAAGGTGGTGGCTCTGGTGCTCTCTCTATCCATCTCTCTCTCTCTCTCTCTCTCTCTCTCTCTCTCTCTCTCTCTCTCTCTCTCTCTCTCTGCTTGAAAAATGAATAAATAAATGAGATGGAGAGCTGCTGAGGATGACACATGATGTTGATTTTTGACCTCCATACACACATATGCAACAAGAAAGAACAAATTATACAGGTTAAATTACAACCTTCCAAAGTCATTCATTGCCTTAAGAACCTAACGTGCTTGCAAGAATAAGATTAACTTGTGGAGGTTCAAGGAAGCATGGCTTTTCTAAGTCACATCCAGTGGTCAGCATGGCCTATGGAAATTGACGGGATCTTGCCCACCAGAAAAATGTGAAAAAGAAGCAGGAAGTCAGCAAGGGAAAGAGAAGAGGATAACCTCTCAGAGAAAGCTGAGGGACTCTGAGATCATGCAACAAAAGCATCAGACGGCCAATGAGAAGTCTATGAAGAGAAAAGTGGCTGAGTCTTTGGAAAACCTAGGTGCTATTGCCAACGCAGCGCATCATAAACTCTAAGATCAGGATTTCTCAGTGACTAATCACTACATGAGTTATAATTTACCCTTATAAAACTGTCTATTTTAAACTTTCCTTTTCAGCTTGGCTTGGTGTGATGTTTTAGAACCATTCTTTAATGAATAAAGTGCCGGGCATGCATGTGAAACAAAAAATGATTAACTTGTGGATAATTCATAATGTATCACCCAGGAAACATAGCAATGTGTTGGAACATACAAATTGAATCAGGATAGAAAAATAGAGAAAATTAAGGGGACTTGAAAAGAAAAGGTCATCAGGGTCTGACTGAAGCCTCTGACCAACAGAAGTGAGAATCCAGCAAAATTAATAGCATTTGTTGTCTATACATGAAAGAAAATTTCATGTCTAGATATTTTGTTGAAACACAATAAACTGTCACTTCTCAGTCTTTGGGCTAACATGTAGTGCAAGATGGCAATGAACCAGGTTTAAGGTCTGAATATATAAGGGCTTGAGTGGGAAGGCCTCATTCATTTCCCACACATTTTCTAGAAATCCCAAACAAGACTTAACTTCACTTATAGTAGTAAAGGCATCCTACTTCCCCATATCCCTGTGACCTACAGCTTTACTTCATCAATTGTAATCCTGACAGGTGCCCCTGGGAACCACCCCGCAGCCTCATTTAAATTCCTTTGAAGAGCAAGGCTTCAGAAACCAACAAAATCCTGTATGTGACACTGTAGAGAAGCCCACAACCATCTCTCCAGGCTGTCTTTCTTTCTGAGCACCTCTTTCTCTCTTTTCCTTCATGCATAATAAGCATAATAAGCTGATATTAAATATCTTTAAAAAAAAAACACCTCTGCTTCATTACCTGAAATTCTTTTCTACTCAATGCCATGAGAATGTTGAGCTTTCCTATGTCAAGGTCCCTAAAAGATTAGGGGAACCACTTGAGCTGCTACAGGCAAGAGTGGAGCTGTGCCTCCTCTGTCCCCTCACCAATAACACCCCCTTCTGTCATCCATAAAACTACTTCAGCCCGGCGTGGTGGCGCATGCCTTTAATCCCAGCACTCGGGAGGCAGAGGTAAGAGGATCACCATGAGTTCAAGGCCACCCTGAGACTACATAGTGAATTCCAGGGCAGCCTGGGCTAGAGTGAGACCCTACCTCAGAAAACCAAAAATAAATAAATAAACTACTTCAATATCACTGAGGGGCTGAAGGTAATCCATTCATGGCAGAGGGTGAGCCTAGCAATGGACGTTAAATTTAATCTCCAGTACCACATGCACACAAACATAATGTCCAGATGGACGTAGAGTACTTGCTCTGAGTTCCATTCCCAGCACTGCATAAACCAGTTGTGGTGATGCACAACGCCTACAATCCCAGCACTGGGGAGGTGGGAGCAGGAGGATCAGGGGTTCAAGGTCATCCTCGGCTACAAAGGGAGTCTGAGACCAACCTGAGCTACATGAGACCCAATCTCAAAAAAAAAAAAAAAAAAGGATTGTGAGAGGTAAATCAAAGCACAGATGGCTAAGCACAGGTATTTTCCTTTCTACATTTAGAGCTATTATCAAGGATATATGAAACTAGTGCTGTCACCTTTCTCCCAGCTGAGGTTTAAATAGTTGCCAGCTTTTCTTTGAAAACTGTTCAGAACTTCACCTGTTCTTGTGCACCTAGCTCTGAGATGGCTGTACAGCCAGTCATTCTACCACAACAGCTCCTAACAAGTCGAGACTTGCTAGTTACTTGGCCTCAAGTGAAGAACTACTTCCAGGTCAGGTCAAAGAAGCAGCACAACACAGGATCCTGGGGGAAGGGAAGAAGGGGAAATCTCCTGTATCTTATAGCCTCCCCTCACACAACCCACCCCTTATATTAGTCAGTTACAATAAAGACATTATACATAAGAAGCACAATTCCTGGTAAGGCAAAAATAAGGTCCATAAAAGCCTGCAACTCATAGGGAAGGTGCCTTCCAGGGCTTGTTTTATTTTGTTTTGTTTTTAAGAGTGGGTTTCAAGTAGCCTAGACTGGCCTCCAGCTCACTATGTAGCATAGCAGTGGAAAACCTTGAACTTCTGGTCCTCCTGCCTCTACCTCCTGAGTGCTGGGATCACAGGCATGTGCTACCATACCTAGTCATAAGCAGTACTGGAGACTGAGCCCAGGTCCTGCTGCACACTAGGCAAGCACTCTATCTACTTATCTACTGAGCTGTATTCCCAGCCTCAGGGCTTTCCTCTCTCAGTGATACAATCACACACTATTTACAGCTGTAAGAAACTTCAGAGTCTAATCAAGGAATGCTTTTCTTCACATATTTCTTAATTAAGAAAGAAAACAGATTTACCCATCAAGGAAAAAAAAAGGACTGAAAAATGGCACAGCAGTTAAAGCGCTTGTCTGCAAAGCCTATCGACCTAGGTTCAATTCCCCAGTACCCATGCAAAGCCAGATGCACAAAGTGGCTCATGTATCTGGAGTTCATTAGAGGCAGCTGAGACTCTGGTGTGCCCATTTCTCTCTCTCTCTCTCTCTCTCTCTCTCTCTCTCCCTCCCTCCCTCCCTCCCTCCCTCCCTCCTTTTCTTTCTCTGTTTGCAAATAAATAAATATTTTTTTTAAATGCTGAGAGGCTGGGAATATGACTGTCAGGACACCCATCTTCCTCTGGCCTCCACAAACATGGACACACACATCTGAACACACAAGAATGAGAGATGGCGGAGAGCAGGAAGAAAGGAAGGGGAAGGAAAAGAAAGGAAAGGAGGGAGGGGAAGGAAGGAGAGAAAAGGAAGGAAAAAGAAGAAAAAGAAAAGGAAAGGAGGGGAAAGGAAGAAAGAGGAAACAAGGAGGAAAAAGAAAGGAAGGGAGGGAGGGGAGGTCACTGAGACCTCAAACCTTAAGACCCAGCTCAATTACTTCAGTATGGTGGTACACTTGTAATGGGGAAATTTTGGCATAGCTATATCTGGGTTTTTTTATTGCTGCATTTCCCCACTGAGTTCATGTCCTCTAATGCAAATGAATTATACACAGGGACAAAAATATGTACTTCTTATCACACATTTATTCTAATTAATCAGTTAAGGGAAGGGGGAATTGGATAGGAAAGCTAACTAGTTACCACGTGGTCTGTGAGGTTCATAAAGCATCACCAAAGTGCACAAAATCACCCCAAAAAGTGGAGAAAAAAAGAAATAGCACACATGCTAAAGAGAAATTCCCTTCGTCCCCCCTCTCTGATCCAGGTACCGAAATCAGAGAGGGGTATCCTGAGCATCTCTACTAGCAGTCCAGACAGGAAAAAAAAAAGCCGCCCGCCCAAGTTTAAGTCAGGACTTTTAAAGATTTCTTTGCTGGGGGAGTGACAAGGCTCTGGCCTGGGAGTGTCACCTGTCTGAGGCCATGCCCTCTCTACCTGTGGGAGGGGTCTTCCTCCTAAACCCTCTCATACTCAGCAGGTAGAAGTAGGAGGATCAGAAGTTCAAGGTCATCCTAGAATACTTGAGTTGAAGGCCAGCCTAGCTACATGAGACCTTCTCTCAAAAGAGAGACATCATGATGTTACACACCTGTAATCCTAGTGCACAGAGGCTGAGGCAGGAGGTTCAAGACTGTGGACTAGACTGCTCAATGGTTAAAAGACCTTGCTTACAAAGCCTGCAGGCCAGGATTCGATTCCCTAGTGCCCACATAAAGCCAGATACACAACATGGTACATGTGTCTGCAGTTCTTTTGTAGCAGCAAGAGGCCCTGGTGCACCCATATTCATTCTCATTCTTATTCTTTCTTCCTCTAATAAATAAAAATATATTTTTAAAAAATCCTTCAGGACTAGCCTGGGCCAGGTGTGGTAGTGCACAACTTTAATCCCAGCACTTGGAAGGCAGAGGCAGGAAGATCACTGTGAGTTTGAGGCCAGCCTAGGGCTATAGAACTAGTGCCAGATCAGCCAGGACTAGAGTGAGACCCTGCCTTGAAAAACTAAAAAATAAATAAATAAATAAAAAGATATTATAACTGAGCTGAAGAGACAGCTCAGTGGCTAAGTGCACCTCCGACGAAAGCATGAGGGCCTGAGGGGTCTGAGACTGTCCCAGTTCAAATCTCCAGATCCCACATAAAACAGCTGGGTGTGGCACATGTGCCTGTAACCCAAGCCCTGCAGAGGAGCAGAGACCCCAAAATTGAGAGAGTCCCATAGGCTCCAGAATCAATAAAAGGATATTCTGACTCAAAAGCAAGACCAAGTGGGTGATGGAGTAGAACACCTGATGTTCTACTCTGGCCACCTAAAACAAGTGGCCCCCACCACAAAAGGGGTGTATATACATATATACAGCACACACATATTCACAAACAAGCAAAAAAATAACTGTCTCAAATCATATATATTGTTGTTGCAGAAATCATGAAATTTGAAGTTCTGTGTAACATAAAAGAAAATGAAAAACAAGAATGAGATTCCTTAAGAAAAATTGCATGCCTTCATACATCCCACTATCAAGTTAAAGAAATGCAAGGGTAAATTTGAAAGAACCTAAAATTAAAATGATACAAAAGAAAAAACACTGACCTAAAATCCTCCTGCATTTCTCTCAACCAGCCTTACCAAAGAAAGCATGAGTGGATGCTTTTGTGTGAAGGAAAGCAGTTCTCTTGAGGGTCTCACAGCGTCCACAAAGGGATCAGCCTAACAAAGCACGAGGTGTAATTAAGATACTACCAGTATGGGTTGTGATGCTGGATGGTTGCGGTTTAGCCACTTGGAAAATACTATTTATACATTCTTAATGTATTACCAGCAGCCATTAATAACTAAGTTTTTTTGGGGGGACTGTGGAGCTCATTTGCCGTGGAAGGAAGCCCTGACGCACCCATTCATTCTCTCTTTCAAATTAATAAAATATTTTTTAAAGTGTTCTAATTCAAGTGTTCTCAGCTCAATTACAGCATTATTTGCTACAACTGTTACCTCATAGAATTGTATTTGCAAGGCTAGACTGTAAAAGGTTATGTTTGAAAACATTTGAACAGCAATAGAACAGTTTATAAAAAAGATACCCAAAGATAGCAACACAGCTTGTAAAGATCTAACATTATTTAAATTTCCATAAAACCATGGCAAAATAATGTTAGTCTGCTAGTCTGAGGATACATCAAGTCAACAGCACAGCTGACCTGGTTTGATTTTCAGAGAGTCTAGTATCTATGTGCAAACACATGAGCCAATTCCACCATAAATTACAAAGACCCAGTGGCAGAAAAGAGGAGGGAGAAAGGAGAATAAAAATGTATGCGTGGGCTGGAGAGATGGATTAGCGGTTAAAGTGCTTACCTATAAAGCAGCAGGACCTGAGTTCAATTCCCCAGTAACCATGTAAAACCAGATGTACCAGGTGGCACATGGGTCTGGAGTTCATTTGCAATGGCATGCCCATTCATTCATTCTCATATCCATTTTCTCTCTCTCAAATAAATAAATGAAATATTTTTAAATGTGTATGTGTCCCATTTATTTTCATTCAAAAAGAAAACATGTATTGAAATTTCACAGGTTAGATTCCCCTTTTACTGAATAAAATGTTAATTCCATAGGTTTAAGAGCTAGATTCCCCCTTTACTGAATAAAATGTTAATGAGAAATTAGCCCAGTCCTAGTCTTTTGTTCTTATAGTCTTACACCATACAGAGTAAGCAGGGAACTAGAATCACTTCCATTCATTCAATACAACTTTCACATTAGATCTGAGGATCAGACAGTGTCGGTCTGGAGACAGAGGTCCTTTCTCCATGCTGGGGCTATGCTAGGCTGAGAGCCCATACTGCTGGGCACCTAGGAGTAGCACCAATGAATGCACCAGGCTCCCCAAAGACCACTATCAGGGCACCCTGGTCTAGCACCAGCCAGCCCTAACCTTAATCAGCCTTTTCATCTTATACTGCTCCTTCCTCACTGGGCTGGCTTGATGACAGTCACTCTCTGAAAGCCAGCAGGGCCTGGCAGGAACACAAGTATCCAGGAACCAGGGATTCTACAAAAGTTTCTTCAACTTTTTGAGGGTGGCTACCCTGAAAGTGTTTTTGTTTGTTTTTCTTTTCTTTTCTTTTTCTGTTCCTGCTCTTTCTGCTTTGTGTGCTCAGAAAGGTTGCCCCTGAAACTGGATCTGATGCCTGCAAGGCTAGACTGAGAAAGGCCTCAGGTTCCCATCCAGGCATATCAATGCTCCTGCTCAGAGATCTATCCTGTATCTATGACCTTCTTAGACGATGGATGTTCCAAAAGCCAATGAAGAGAAACCTGAAAAACTGACCCTAGTTGGAAAGACAATCTATTACATAACGACATTCATTATAACTACATGAACTCCAAGAAAGGAGGCAGGGCAGGCAAAGGGACAAACCAAAAGCTCATAATCGCCCTATCCAACCTATACTGTTCTTCCCTAATGTTCTGGCTTTGACATTTGAGAGACTATCATATTCTTATACAGGCTACATGATGATTGTGATAGAGGGAGCTGCATCTCAGCTACCACTCACAAGATATCAATTCTTTTAACTTTGTAATCAAGAGGTTAGAAAGGGGGCCAGGCATGGTGGTGTATGCCTTTAATCCCAGCATTTGGGAGGCAGAGGCAGGAGGACTGCCATCACCCTGAGACTTCATAATGAATTCCAGGTCAGTCTGGGCTACAGAGAGGTCCTGCCTTAAGCCCCCCACCAAAAAAAGAAAGATAAGTAGATTGATGATAAATAGATAAAATGTCAATTCTGAAAACAAGCTGGCTTTGGAACCACACACTGCATTGGAAGCCTGGCTCTCCTTTCACAAAGGATCTTGGCAAATGATTCCACTGTGCTTCAGGTGCCTCATCTGTAAAGCACAGTTAATAATGAAACCATCCTCCCCAGACTTAACCCTGGGAGTAAAACAAAATAATATATACAAAGGCACATATATAACAGCGTCTGCTTCAGGAAAATGCTCAACAAACAAAAGCTGTTATTACTAGTTAGTATTAATCTCAGTTGATGATGTAAAGAACAAAGAATGCACAAAACATTCATCAATCTTCAAAACTTTCTAAAACATGTCAGTCACCTTAGAAAGACCTTGTCTTGCCAGGCGTGGTGGTGCACGCCTTTAATCCCAGCACTCGGGAGGCAGAGGTAGGAGGATTGCTGTGAGTTCAAGGCCACCCTGAGACTACATAGTGAATTCCAGGTCAGCCTAGACTAGTGTGAGACCCTACCTCGAAAAACCAAAAAAAAAAAAAAAAAAAAAAGGAAGGGGCTGGAGAGATGGCTCAGCAGTTAAGGTACTTGCCTGCAAAGCCTAAGAACCCAGGCTAATTACCCAGTAGCCATGTAAAACCAGATGTACAAAGTGGTACATGCATCTAGAGTTTGTTTGCAGTGACTAGAGGCCTTAGAGTGACCATTCTCTCTCTCTCTCTCTGCATCTCTATCATCTCTTCTCTCTCTCTCTCTCTCTCTCTCTCTCTCTCTCTCTCATAAATAAATATATTTTTTAAAAAGCTGGGTGTGGTGTTGCATGCCTTTAGTCCCAGCTCTCTGGAGGCAGAGGCAAGAGGATCACTGTGAGTTTGAGGTCACCTTGAGACTACATAGTGAATTCCAGGTCAGCCTGGGCTAGGGTGAGACTCTACCTCGAAAAAAAAAAAAAAGAAAGAAAGAAAGAAAGAAAAAAGGAGAGAAGAAAGGAAAGAAAACAGGGAGAGAAAAAAAGAAATGTCCATGTCCACTGGTATTTATTACTTAGAGCACCATCTTTCCATATAACAGCTTATATGCTTATGAATGCTGAATGCATGACAGATGCTTTGAGATCTTTTCATGGTCACTTAGTCTCAGAATAGAACGAGGCAACACACTGAAGTAAATTACATAACACTGCCATATCGCACAAAGCCACAGAACTAGTGGAAGCAATTTTATGATGGAAGAGATACATCCATATCACCATTTCCAAAAAGTCTTAAATTACAATTCTCATTCTCAGACCTTAACTTGTACTCTCAGGAGATTAGTGAATGTTTACACAGTGCTATCTACAACCTTCCGGGGAGAAACTGAAACAACCTAAATATTTTTCCCTGACGATAATTAACTTGCAATAGACTTAAGCATCTATCAAAACACAGTGCTCTATATAAACAGACTAGTCGCTACCATTAAGAAAATGGAACACCAGAGAAATAAAATATTTTGTTTTTTCTTTTTCTTTTATTTTTCTTTGAGGCAGGGTCTGAATCTAGCCCAGGCTGACCTGGATTTCACTCAGAAGTTCCAGACTATCCAAAAACTCACCGCAATCCTCCTACCTCAGCCTCCCCAGTGCTGGCACGAAAGGCATGTACCACCACACCCAGTTTAGTTTTTTAGATACAAGGGAAAATCTGGAAAATATTCAAACAATGTTAAAGAAGATAAGGAATTCTATCACAAAAAAATTAATGGAAAAAATGATGTCATATCAGTTAAGAAAAAAAAACCCACAAGTGTAAGTTTCCTCACACTTCCTCACCCAGCTGGACAGAGATTTTCCACCCCAACTAACAGATATTCAGAAACTGAGTATGGTGACTCATGCCTGCAATCCCAGGATTTGAACAGCTGAGGGAGAATTGTGGTTACTTCCACCTAGACTGCAGAGGAAGACCCTGGCTCATAAAAAAATGGGTGTCATAGGTCCTGGTTCATTCTGTAATCTGTATGTAGTCTTTAATCCTAGCATTTGGAAGGAGGAAGAGGCAGAAGGATTGTGAGTTCAAAAACAGTCTGGGCAGCATGTTGAGTTCCAGGTCAGCCTGGGCTACAGCTACATAGCAAGACAAAAAAAAAAAGACCTAAAATGAGTACTGAGCAGAGTACAAGAGGGTCTTATTTTTATGACAATGATTTAACTGCAAGAAAACTTGAACATTATTTAATCCAGTTCAACTAACCAAAAATGTACGATTTATGTTTAAGCACTCTTAAGCCTAGAGACAACCAAGATGAGTAAATTAGGGCCTTATCTTGAGGGACATACTGCCCCCTGGAGAAGCAGGCAAACTGTTATCATATAATAAGGGAGGATATAACCGAGGTATGTACTAAGTATAGAAAATATCAGGAAACAAAATAGTGTGTCCGCCAGGCATGATGGCGCACTCCTTTAATCCCAGCACTCAGGAGGCAGAGGTAGGAGGATCACCGTGAGTTCGAGGCCACCCTGAGACTACGTAGTGAATTCCAGGTCAGCCTGGGCTAGAGTGAGACCCTACCTCGAAAAACCAAGAAAAAAAAAAATAGTGTGTCCAATAACTCTGTCCCACAGATGAAAGTTAGGTGAGCAGAGTGGGGTGACCTTAGATATAGATCTCACACAGCAAGCCTGGAGGAAAAAGGGAATGAGAGTAACATTCCAAGCTATGTAAATGGTCATTTTAACTTTAAATACCATTAACACATTTTTCTGTTGTCTCCATAAAAAAGAAAACTCCTGTTTCAAGTTGTTCAATAACTACATGTAAGAATCACAATGCCTGTAAGCATTTTGTGTCTGTAATATTTCCCTATGATAAAGGAAAACACAAGAAAAAAAAATGAAAGATTTTAAATGCTCTTGCTATAAACAGTAGAAAAGATGGCCATAAAAGCAGAGGCTGGAGAGATGGCTCAGAGGTTAAAGGCACTTGCTTGCAAAGTCTGATAGACTGAGTTTAATTTCCCAGTACCCACATAAAACTGCCAGAATTATTCAGCCAATCTCCATAAGGAGAGAGTAGAACATCTGGCTAAAGAAATACTGTGATGGATTACTATTAAGAGTAGAACATCTGGCTAAAGAAATACTGTGATGGATTACTATTAAAAATATAAAAAATAGGACCTGGGGAGATGATTTGGTGGTTAAAGCTGCTTGTTTGAAATGCCTGCCTGCCCAGATTTGCTTCCCCAGTGCCCATGTAAAGCTAGATGCACAAAGTGACACATGCACCTGGAGTTATTTTGCAGTAGCAGGAGGCCCTGGCATGCCTATATTCACTCTGTCTGCCTCTTTCTCTCTGTCTCTCTCACAAATATATATATATATATATATACACACACATACACACACACACATATTTTTTTTAAAAAAGCAGAGAATAGCCAGGTGTGGTGATGCACACCTTTAATCCCAGCACCTGGGAGGCAGAGGTAGGAGGATCATTATAAATTCAAGGCCAGCCTGAGACTGCATAGTGAATTCCAGGTCAGCCTGGGCCAGAGCGAAACCTTACGTCAAAAAAACAAAAACACAAACACAAACAAGGGGCTGAAGAGATGGCTTAGTGGTTAAGGCGTTTGCCCCAGTACCCACATAAAATCAGATGCACAAGGTGGTGCATGTGTCTGGAGTTCATTTGCAGTGGCTGGAGGCCCTGGCACACCCATTCTCTCTGTGTCTACCTCTTTCTCTCACTCTCTCTCAAATAAATAAAATATTTAAACAAACAAACAAAAAACAGAGATATGGCACAGTGGCTAAAGGCACTTGCTTGCAAAGCCTGAAAGCCCCAGGTTCAAATCCCCAATACCCACGTAAAGCCAGATGCACAAAGTGGAACATGTGTCTGGAGTTTGTTTGTGGTGGCAAGAAGCCCTGGTGCACCCATATTCTTCCTTCCTCTCTCACTTTCTTTCCCTGCCCCATTCTACTTGAAAATAAATAATACAATATTTTTAGAAATAAAGAAAAGTTTAAATAGCTCAATAAAGAGAAAAAGATCAGAAAGCACTCAGTCAATTAAATACCATTATTAAAAAGCCATACTTAGGGCTGGAGAGATGGCTCAGCAGTTAAGGCACTTGCCTCTAGTGCCTAGGGCCGTGGGTTCAATTCCCCAGGTCCCACATAAGCCACACCCACAAGGGTGTGTATCTCTCTGCTTGAAAATGAATCTGTATCTCTCTGCTTGAAAATGAATAAATAAAATATTTTTTTTAAAAAAGCCATACTTAGTCCGGGCATGGTGGTGCAAGCCTTTAATCCCAGCACTTGGGAGGCAGAGGTAGGAGGATCACCATGAGTTCAAGGCCACCCTGAGAGTACATAGTAAAGTCCAGGTCAGCCTGGGCTAGAGCGAGACCCTACCTCGAAAAACCAAAAAAAAAAAAAAAAAAAAAAAAAAAAAAAAAAAAAAGCCATACTTAGAAAGAAAGAATCTTGAGTATTGAACAGGATAAACCATTTGAAAAAGTACAGGAATTCTTCATTCTCGAGCTAAATGTGACCACCTAAAGAACAAACAGGCTATTACTTCTGAAATACAATGGTCTCTTCCTTCCCTAGATTTGTCTACTTTAGTGACCAGTGAAATTTTAAGAAATGAGATGAATTTTTTAAATATTTTATTTATTCATTTTCAAGCAGAGAGATAGAGATAGAGAGAGAGAGAGCACCAGGGCCACCACCCTGTGGGTCTGGCCTATGTGGGTCCTGGGGAATTGAACTGGGGGCCTTAGGCACTGGAGGCAAGTGCCTTAACCCCTGAGCCATCTCTCCAGCCCGAAATGAGATAAATTTAATGACAAAGGTGACAGGCATTTTCTTCAGGAAAAAAAAATTAAGTTTGCTTTCTGATACGGATTTTGGATAAATAAAGCAATCCAACAATTAATCCGAAATTCAGGCCCACGTTATGCTTTACAGGTAAGATGAGGTGCAGGGAAGAGCACCCTGGGAGATGAGCTGGTACCAATTCCAAAGTTCATCCAGGTCTAGAAGTCTCTGAAAGTCTCTGAATTCCAATTCCCAGGAGTACTAGGCTCTTTTGATAGCCTGGGAATTTTACAATCTACTTCAAGCTGCGCGCTAAACCATCATGCAAACTAAGCGGAGAAGGGCTAAAGATTAAATCAGGAAACTTATAGGAGACTGACCAAAATTAAATCTAATCACATCATCTGTCCCCAAATCATGGAGAACCTTATGTGGATGTAGAAGTTTCTCCTCCATTCTGAAAAGAGGAAAGAAAACGTAAGAGCAAGAAAGTTCAGCCAGAGTCTGGTTTCTAGAAAAAAATGAGAAAAAAAAAAGTCTCTTCAGTGCTCTAGAAAGCCGAAGTCAACCTTGCCAGAAAGTGTCTTAGAGGGTACGAAGCTGCCCTGTATCAGTGTCCAAACTCCACTCTAGGACCTTTCACCTCACCTGAAAACAGCCAGCACCTGCTCTCTAGGATGGCCCACCTGTTCTAGGAAGCCACCGCTTAGGTGGGTAACAAGGAGATCTGAAAAGCATTGAACTTGACACTTCTCAGTTCCTACTGAATTTGGTCTAGAAACATTCAAGAACCTCAGGGACCCGTCAAATGCTGAGCCTATAGTCTCACTCTTCCTAAAGTAAAAGCATCTTAGTGAACTAGGAGAAGCTATCCAAACTCCCAGAGAGAAAACTACACTTTCAAGCTCGCTGAGGGCAGGGGGCTGCTGTTTGCCCACCCCCACTACAAACTTCCTTTACTAAAGTAAACTGATGGCTCTAGATGGTCCTCTCACTCACTTAAGTCCCCCCCCCTACATTTTGGTATCTCAGAAGGAAAGTCACAATTTAAAAATAATTAGTATTTTAACATTACAACAAGATGAGACAAGTGTTTGAGATCAAGTGTCCGTGATGTAACCATCGCGAGCAAAGCCACACCAGTCATAAGGCACCAGGGACGTGGATGTCAACAACGAGTGTCCCGCGAAGGTTCCACTGGACTGAATGGAATTCGAACCCAGAACTTCCCGCCGAGAACTGGGCCAAGCCTCTCTAAGATGGGGGCTTTAGCCACCGACGGGACCCCGGTGCCGGGTGGATGTGCACTCCAGGGGAGGGTCGCGGAGAGGCCGCGGCCGTGGGGGACTCGGGGACGCTGACAGCCCGGCGGCCCACCCAGCCCCGGCGCCCCGCCCCGCCCGCCCGCCTCGCCTCACCAGGTCGGAGCTGCAGGCCGCCGTCGCGCCGGCTGCACCACAGCGCGCGCTCGCCCTGCTGCAGGATGTAGTGGTCCTTGGCTTGGAACAGCTCCATTCCGCCGGCCGGCAACTGCGCGGGGTCCGCCGGGACGTCCTCGCCAACCTCAGAGAGCGGCCGGGGACCCACGGCTCCCTGGAGCTGGCCGAGCAGCGTCCCCGGGGCCTGGCCGCCCGCGGTGAACGCGCCCCGGCAGCGGCGGCCTGGCAGGCCTCTCCCCCGGCACCGCCCCGCCCTAGGCTCCGCCCCCAGGCCCGGCGACTCCACCTCCCATAGGTCCTCTCGGGCTTTCTCTAGGCTCCGCGCCTCCTTAGGCTCCGCCCCCAGGCCCGCCGACTCCACCTCCTATAGGTCCTCCCCGGCTCTCTAGGCTCCGCGCCTCTATAGGCTCCGCCCCCGGGCCCGCCGACTCCACCTCGTATAGGTCCTCTCGAGCTTTCTCTAGGCTCCGCGCCTCCCTAGGCTCCGCCTCCAGGCCCGCCGACTCCACCTCCCATAGGTCCTCCCCGGCTTTCTCTAGGCTCCGCCCCTCATTAGGCTCCGCCCCCTGGCCCGCCGACTCCACCTCCTATAGTTCGTCTCTGCTTTATGTACACCCCGCCCCTTGTCCCGCCCTGACCCCTAGACTCCGCCCCTTCCTTGTCCTGGCTCCCGGCTTGTCTCCGCCCCCTCGCTCTCTCCGCCGGCGTCTCCTGTAGCTCCTCCCCTCGCGGCTCTTGCTCCGCCCTCCGGCCATCCTCCTCGGCTCCTCCCACTACCCCGCAGCCTTGCCGCGCGCAGCTCCCGCAGACCCGAGCCTAGCTGAGTCAGGCCCACTCGTGGGGCCTCCCGTCCCACGCCCGTGGGTTATTCATTCCTTCCATTCACCCCTGGGAAAACTAAGCCAAGTCCCGGGGCACCCTTCTTCCCCCTGGGCCCGGGAGAGGAAACCAAGAGGGCCGGCTGCTGGGCTCCATCCCAGCAACCTGGCTTGTCTTGGCTTTCCTGGGAGAAGCCAGTGACGCTGACGACAGCCAGCATCCAGTAAATGCACCACCTGGAGTGAGCCAGCCTGGTCTCCAAGTGCAGAAGTGGACGGTGTAGTCCTGCGAGCTGCCAGGTGCTTATCATGATCAGGAATCTCCAGGTGTGTCCAGCTGTGTGACCTTGGGGAAGTCTTGGTCCCAGGCAATGGTTGAACTGGTGACAACCTTTAGTGACTGTCCCAGTGCTCTAAATCAGTGAGTCTTCCTTCCGAAATTCTTCTAAAGCACTGAGCCTTACGAGGAGGAGGGGAAAAGGAGGCCTGAGATAAGAGATGCAATACTTTTAAACTGTGCAAATGATGCACACAGCCCCAAAGCAAGAAGGAGGGCAAACTTTACCAAGTATTGCGAAGCCCACATTGATTTCATTGTTAAATTTCCACAGCACAGGAAAAGTCCTATGACAACAAACTGTCCTGGAATCCTTTCCCATAAACACTGCGCCTGGAGACACCTCAAAGCAAGGGCCAAGGGGGGTCGTGGTTACTGCACTAAGCCTCTCTGATGGCATGAGGGCAAAGGTAATGACTGAGAAATTTCAGCATAAACTTACAATGAGTCAGTTTTAGATTTTGTAAATTCAACCATATATGGTCTTTCCTTAGCAAAAATGAATAATGTTCTAAGAAAACAGTATGTCCTGCTCATTACTTCACTATCAATGACTCTCGTTGGCAGATGTAAAAATAATTCTCTTTAAAACAAGCTGCCAGGTCTGGTGGTGCACGCCTTTGATCCCAGCT
>PVHP010027061.1:0-24143 GCA_004024765.1 Zapus hudsonius | reverse complement strand
CACACACACACACACACACACACACACACACCAGCAGCCCTGCCAGTCTTCATGGAGTCCTGGCTTCCATACTCTGATCACCTTTCCTAGTCACAGCCTACTGAATGTCTTCACACCCCAAAGGCAGGGCAGCAGGCCCTGTGGTGACAGGGGTACAACTAACTCAAAGAAGGCTGGTGGGCTGAGGGAGAGTGGTTCTACTGCAGAGGGGGCTTGCTGAGATGCCGAGATCATGCAGAAAATGAGAGTTGTGGCCATGAGCCAGCACAGGGTACATAACTGCAGTTTCAACTACTTGGGAGGCAGGGCATCACCTAAGTCAGGGGTTCGGGGCCACACAGCCAAGATTGTCTCAAAATACCAACAAAAGGCAGGAGAGATAGCTCAGAGGTTAAGGCACTTGCCTCTAGTGCCTACTTGCAAAACCTGATGGCCCAGGTTCAATTCCCCAGTACCCAAGTAAAGCCAGATGCACAGAGTGGTACATGAGTCTGGAGTTTGTTCACAGTGGTAGGGGGTCCTGGAGCATCCATACTTATTCTCAATCTCTTTACCTGCCTTTCTTGCTCTCTCAAATAAATATTTTAAAAACCACACAGCTGGGTATGGTGGCACATGCTTTCAATCCCAGCACTCAGGAGGCGAAGGTAGGAGGATTGCCAAGAGTTTGAGGCCAGCCTGAGACTAGATAGTGAATGCCAGGTCAGTCTGAGTTAAAGCGAGACACCCCCCCCCCAAAAAAAAAGACCATCCTAGGCATGTGGGAGTTGCTTGCAAAGCCTGCCGCCTGATGGGCAATCTGTTTGCAGAGACAAGACCCTGGGGTACTAACACATATGTATAAATTTTTTTAAAAATTAATAAAAATAAATTGGGCACAGGATCTAAACACACCCTCTGGTAGAGTTCGGAGCTGAGGACAAGACTTTGTGCATACTAGACATTCCTCTTCCATGGAGAATATCCTCAGTGCCACTAGGCTTTAAATCATCTCTAGATGACATACAATAATACCACCTCATCTAACATCAGTGCTACAGAGTACACATTGCTTGTACGTGCCTGTAATTCCAGTGCCTGGGAAGCCGAGGCAAGAGAATCATGAATTGAAGACCAGTCTTCGCTAGAGACCCTGGAGAAAAAGGGGGGGGGGATGAGGCTGACTTATTCTGTATTGTAGGGGATAACAACAAAAGCCTGTACAGGGAGATAGATGCAAGGGGCGTCAGTGAGAGTGCCTGCCTACTATCCTGACATGCACAAGGCACTGGATTCGATCCCCAGCTCAAGAAAAAGAAACAAACCACGTGGGGACATATTCAATATAGATGCACTTTTCCCTGAATGTTTTCAACTCAAGGTTGGCTGAACATGCAGATGCAGAACTCAATAGACTAAAGCCCTGACAAAGCTTCTCCCCATCTGTAAGATGGACTAACAGTACTCTCAGGAGGCTGCTTCAAAGACTAAGCAGCTGAATGGTAGGCACCCAGCAACACCAGCTATTATTAATCAGTTCTGAAAACTCCCCATGTTGGGAGACATCTTGGGCCTCTCATGCTGTTTATCTATCCAGCAGCATCCCCCAATGCTTCCCAGTGCCTTCACAGACACCATCTCCCCACAATCTGACAAGCATACAGCAGGCATTCTGTTTGGGGGGGGGGGGGAATTACTGCCCTAGACAATGTACCACGTTCAAGTGTACCCATGGCCTACAGACCCACTAGAGGCCAGCAGCTCCCCATCCCTAACTGTGACAACCAAAAATATCTCAAGACTTTTCCAAGTGTCCCCAAAGGAATGAGGATGGACCCTGGTTGAGAGCCACTGCAGGTCAGGCATGATGCCAGTACCCACTTATCCACTAAGAAACTGGGTTAAGCACCTCTGGGCAGAGTATAATGCTGAATAAATGGCATGGTGGTGGCCACAGGATTGGATTCTGCTCACTCAACTCCAGGCACCCTTACCTACTACACTCCATTCAGAGACCACAGGTCTCTGAAACTTGTTCCTTACTCCCAACCTGCTGCAAAGCCTGGAAGACAACATGGGCTGAGGATTCAAGAGCAGGAAATACAGGGAGGAGAGGTGTGGCTGGAGGG
Source organism: Zapus hudsonius (assembly GCA_004024765.1). Taxonomy (NCBI): domain Eukaryota; kingdom Metazoa; phylum Chordata; class Mammalia; order Rodentia; family Dipodidae; genus Zapus; species Zapus hudsonius. The sequence goes on along the minus strand of PVHP010027061.1, from coordinate 22,035 downwards.
CAGCTATCTGTCATAGCTTCAGCAAAGGGGAATGGGAACTTTAGTTTCCTCATGTTTCAAGAGGATGACGATATGTAAGACCAGCTTAACTGAGCTCAAACATGAAAGCCTGTTCAGTGTAACCCCAGGTAGGAAGCAGGGAGGACCAGAGATAGGGCACTGACCAAATCATCACCTCAAGCATACAGCTTTAGTGTCCTGCCTAGACTTTCTGTCACAGGGTCTGGTAATGAACCCCAGTGTCAGAACTCAGGGGACCAATTCTTAAACTGTGTATCTATCTGGGTTGACCTGTAAGATCTAAAGTCCTATTTTCTGGAAGCCCGGCTCCAGAAAAGAACCTGAGGGGAATCCCTGGTACCCAGCCAACCAGGGGTGTGGATTTAAAAGGCCCTGGATACAGGCCAAGGGGTCTGACCTTCATCTGGTGGTGCTGGGGACTCAGAAGATCCTCTGACTGGGCTCTTCTTTCCTGTAAACAGCATGAAGCAGCTCTAGCCCCACACCAGGGTCATCCCTCCCTCCCTCCTTCCCTCATGCACTCAGCAGGAGTCTGGCACTCTCTCAATCAAAGCTTTGAATGTGTTGTCCTCGGCCTAGAACAACACCCTCCCAGCTAGCTTATTATTCAGATCAGGGCTCTCCCGGAAGCCTCTCCTGACCACCCAAAGGAAGCCTCCCCCACCCCACCCCCTGCACTTGCATTATCTAGTTGCCTTGTTATATACCCTCTTCATAAACAGAGCTGGAGAGTTTCTTGCCTGAGGTTGGTTACCTCCAAACAGAAGTTACAGAAGCTGACTGGCCACTCCTGGATTTGTTACTCAGGGATACCTTTCTATCCCCAGCAGGGAAACAGCACAGACAGTGAAATGAAAACGCCCCTTGGGTCTATCTACTTGTTCCACTGTGTGTGCACCCCAAGTTCCCACTCAAAATCAGACATTACCAGGGCCTTCTGCTACAGCTCAGGTGAAGGCCCAACTCCCACCAGGTTTCTCCCTGGTGCAGCTGTGTCTCATTGGACCCCATCCTGTCCTTGATCCCTCACCCAACTAAGGCCCAGGAGCTGAGGCTGTCTCTATGCCTTATAGCCAGCCTTGATCCAAGTAGCCAGAGAATGCTCGCTTTGTGCATTAAGACTGGAAACATCAGGTTGCAGGAGCAAAGGGTGAGAATAAAAGCAAGTGCAACTTAGGTGCAGCTAGCAAAGGAGATCCATGGAGCAGCAGCTGCAGGAGCAGTGTGGAGAGAACCACCTACACACAAGTCCAAGTGCAAAGTTCTTTACATGGGGCAGCTGGGCCAGCTCCTACCCACCCCTCCCTGACCTGAGGCCAGCCAGGGGGAGAAGGCAGGGCTCAGGTGGTGGTTGTCCATCCGTGAGGTATTTTGGGAACCATAAGGCTGGGGGAGAGCGAGAATCATCGTTTGAATGCAGGAAAAGCGCTAATACCACCCACCCAGCAGTCTGAGACTCTAGCCTCATTTGAGGGTCTCAAATCAAAGTCCCCAGGACTGGCTGGGTGTGGTGGCACATGCCTGTAATTCCTAGCACTTGGTAGGATGAGACAAGAGGATCGGTGTAGCTTTGGGACCAGCTACTCAGCTGTTTCAGGCCAAGATGAGCTACAGAATGAGACCCTGTCTCAAAAAACCAAGCCCAAACTTTCAGGACACCCTGGTAACAGCCCAGAAAAAACATTAACTGGGTCAGTCTGATGAGGATCAGAAGTGGGGGCACAGCCTAGGCAAGCAAGGCAAAACCCACCGTCCACGACAGCCACACCCATCCTTGTAACTGCTTCTTGCAGCTGGATCATAGCTCCCCAGAAAGATGGGGGAGAACTGTGACCAGGCCCAGGTAAAGGGACTCACTGTTTCAGCCTCTGGGGACTCCAGGGAAATTCAATCCTTATCGGCAGGGGAATTGAGCCAACCCAGGGTGAGCACTAGAGAAGGCTGGGCTCAAAGCTATTCCCTACCAGCGAGGCTTCAACTGGTGGCCCTGGAGGACCAACTAGACCAGGCCCCAATCAAGGCTCCCCACAGAGAAAGCTCAAGAGGACCGGGTGGGGGAGCAATTCACGAGTTCAGGGGCTAACCTAGCACACCACCTGATCTGGAAGGAGAGTCCTGGGGCCAGGAGCCCCCAACTCGAGCCCCTCCCCCTCCACTCAGTGTGACCTGCTTTTACCCTACGGAGAGCCTTCAAGACACAACACTTTATACATTCGCCTCCGGCGGGAGTAGGGGGCACACAGAAGTCAGGCTTTGCGAGCCCGCATGTCTGAAAGGCCAAGACACATATATGATGGTGGCAGTGGGGTCTTTACTCTTTAGCCCCTAGGCTCCCGAGTCAGAGAGCCGAACGTAAATCCAGGACTCATGTCTCCTGAGCTACCTCCAGACAGGATGTGCGAGGTGGGGACGGGAAAGGGCCACCAATATGGAGAAGCAGCAGCCTGAGCTAGGTGTCCTAAGCTACCCACGCAGACGCCCACCCACTGGCCCGCCTCAAAGCAGTTGGCAGAGGCTTCGAGCTGAAGTGTGGGAGTGGAAACCTCCATGTTTGAACCCCGAACAAACACTCGGGGACACAAGGGGGTACATCTTGGCATAACCCTTCCGGTCACACTAGTTTTTCCTGACCTGCCCCGACATTCCCCCACCAGCCTAGTTCCAAAGGCCCTGCCTGCCTCTCCTCTGCTCTCAAAAGCTCGGATCTTTCACGTTCAGCCATACCTGATCGTCCCCCACCCCCCGGATGTGCCTCCCCCCCCCACATCGGAGCCCTGACCTCGGGTGACCCTCGACAAACATGCCCGGGATCTCCCATCCGCCCCCACCCCAACTAGCTCCACCTCCACCCACGGAGCCCCACTCGCCAGGCTCCTCCTCGGCGCCCCCCGGGCCTGTAACCTGACCCACCCACCGCCTCCCTCCTCGCCGACCGGTACCTGCCGCCCGCCGGCCCGCGCGGGCCCTCCCCTCCCCCTCCAGCCGGGCTCCGGTGCCTCCACCCCGAGAGTTCGCCCAAAACCCCGCACCTGCTCCGGCCTACGTCGGGGTGGGGGTGGGGAAGTAGGCCCAAGCCCGCAAGCCCCGCGGGGTCGGCCTGGGGCCGGAGGCCGCTCGCGGAGGCCGTGCCGGGGCTCCTCCCCGGCTCTCCCGGGCTCGGCCCTCGGCCGGAACCGCGGATGCCCTCGGGCCGCCCCGGGGGGGAGGAGGAGGCCGGAACTGGGCCTGGGCCGGGCCGCCTCACCTGCGCCGTGGCCGCGCTCCGGGGGCTCTCGGCGAGCTCCGCAGCGGCAGCTGGGGCCGGGCCTGGGCCCGGGGCGCGCCCCCCTGAGCCGGGGCCTCGGCCTCCCACCTCCGCGGCCTCCCGGGCCTCCGCCTCAGCAGCAGCGGTAGCCGCGGCGGCCATTCATTGTGGGCCAGGCCGCCCCAGCCGAGCGCCGAGCGGGGCACGCTGACCCGACGCCGCCAGGCCAGGCCCCGCCCCCAGGCCAGGCCCCGCCCTCTAGGCCAGGCTAGGTGCGCTCCGAGTGCTCGCTTCCCTCACCTGCTGCGGCTCCTCCTGGCGGTTCTTCTCCCGGGTAGCTCAGTTCTGCAGGATATCTGGTTCGGATCCCGACCCCGCCGTCTTCTATTTCTGCGACTGTGGGATAAACCGGCCCGTTTTCTCGAACTGTACCTTCCTACAAAATGAGAATAATGACTTCTTTATAATATGCAGGGCTCTATTTTAGGCTCTCTGATAATTACCTAGTTGCATAGAAAGAGAGAGAGAGGAAACCCGCTCAAAGACCACACAGCAAGGAAGTGATGGCTGGTGCTAAGATTTAAACTTAGGCTCAAGAAGCAGCAATGAGGGCTGAGACGGCTTAGTGGGTGCCTGTAATCCCTAAGGTTCTATCGTCATCGGCCTGTGGCCCCCACACACATACACAATAAACAGAATGAAGTCAAGTTCTGTTAGCATTTTGCCCGCACTAATTCGGTGATTGTCTCCACTACTCGGTTGTCTGCTGTGCAAATGGAGAAACTTGAGAACAGCAGCAAGGCGAGCTGAGACGAAACGGGTCTCCAAGCTCTTGCTTTCCCTTTCATATCCTAGCCAGAACTCGGTGAGGCTCCGGGCGTTGCTCTTCCTTGGATGAAGGATTTTAATAACCTGCTCTGAGCTTGTGGTGAGACTGACATTCAAAGCTTTAGACACTCAGATAAAGAAAGTGATGGTGTGGGCTGAAGAGGCGTTTGCCTCCATCGGGGGCAAGGTGGCACATCTGCAGGGCTCCCATCCTCTCTCTGTATGTCTCCTTCTACCTCTTTGCTTACAGGTAGATCAAGTATTTTTAAGAAATAGTGACAGCGATGTGAATAATTAGTTCAGCCTGACAACCCCTCGTTCCAACCACTGGTTCCTTCCCTCACTGAGCTGTTGACCAAAACGACTCATGAGATTCCAACGAGAAGACAGAATTCTGTCAAAGCTCTTGAGTGCTTTCCCCAGGCCTGAGGCAAAACCCTGTTGCTGAAGAAACCACAGAATGCCATCGATCAGTGCAGGGAGCCGGGACATCGCCATGGCAGGATGGCGCCCCCTCTCTTGCAGCTAAGTGGGAAACAACTCCACCTTAGGCAATGCTTTGAGAAACTGTCCCTAGCCAATCCCGTGGCGCCTGAAGGTGGCAAACAGGAGCCAGCCAATCATGGGACGATCCGTGTCTCTTTTCCTATAAAAGCGGCTAATTCTTAGTGTTTGGGCCCCTCGCTTCCTTCCCGCCCTTCAAGCAAAGGCTCTCCATTAAAGTGTGCTGAAAAAAATCCTCAAGTGGTGGTGTTGTTCCTCTCACTGGGCAGGGGGCTCGCCACAGATCAGCACTGAGAAACCCTTCAACGTCCGGAATGGTATCCAGCCCCCAGAAGGCAGTTAGTGTAGTGCTGGAAGGCACTGCACAGGCTGCCAGGGGAAACTGATCAACGAAAGTAAACAGAGACCACTGACACGAAACACAATTTGCGGCCATGAGTAGGCTGACCACACCTTCTACTGGGAGAGAACAGCGAACCAAGAAAGGAGCACTTGTGCAATGGAGGAGCCTGGGCCTGGGGGAGACAATCAACAGCTTTCAAATTCTGCCATTTTTCCACTTAGTGAGGGGGACCCCTTGTCTGGAACTTGGGATTCAGGGCGATAGGCACCTACTCTTGGGCTCCTAAAACAAGATGCACCATGGGAACAATTGATGGGGAAGCTACTAAAAATAGAATCTAGGTAATCCAGAATTGTGTATATTTGTTAACTTACACTGATCTCACTCTCCAATGGAGATTGTGTTTGTATTTTTCAAGATGCAGTGAGAGAGCTGGGGCCCATCTAACCCTACCAACCGTAGGTCGATAGCTAAGATTCTGGCAAGAAAGGAGCCACCACAGTCATACCGTAGAGGATCCATATGGAACTCCGCGGAGAATGACGGAATGAACAAGGGACCCACAGCCAGAGCCATTCAATCAACACAGGATAAGCCAGTGAGACAGAAACCAACGATTTTCGACACAAAGACCCCTAAGCTCACAACCTTAAAGCAGTCTTAATACTCATCCACCACGACTCAAGGAACTCTGCAGAAGAGGGGGCGGAAAGATTGTGAGAGCCGTGGTGGGGGAGACTATCCAGAGGCATGGCCAGGAGAACCTGGCTGAGTACTGGGCTATCCATGGTCCCCTGTCACAAGGACTGATCCAGATGACCGACCCATGGAGGAGGTTATCCAGTGGAGGGAGGAGGGAAGGGCAGCGGGGAATTGGGGATAACAACTCATTGTTTGCCCACTAAATAATGTAACTCATTATGGACAATAAAAAAAAAAAAGAAATAGTGAGGGCGTAACAGTTTTAAGTAACTTGCCATGAGCGTGTGGTGGGACCTAGATTCAAAGCCGGTCAATCTCATTCCGTATCAGGACCTGAGCGGTCGGAAATACCATCTCCAACACCAGTAGGTGTGGCTTCTCCGCTTTCTGATACAATGTTCACTTCCAGGAGTGGATAAGCTCGATTGAAAGCCACCTACCCCAGCGCATCGCTCGTTTGCCGGGTCTCAGTGAATTTTGGTCCTGATCGGCCACCGTGAACAGCGCCCCGGATTGGACGCGCCTCGTCAAGTGATCAGCCCTCCCCTACGCCAACATGGCGGCGCCCAGCTCCTAAGACCGGAAACGTGCCTCGAGACTGGTTCGGATCGTGCGGAGCCCAGGTGAAGAGGGGCCGAGGAGGTGCCGGGAGGGACCCCGCCAGCGGGGCTGGGCTGCCGGCCACGAGGTCGGGGGCGCCCGCCGCGGGGTTCTCTTGACGCCCGCCCCGGAACGCAACTCTCCCGGCTCCGCGGCTGCAGTCAGGTCGGCGAGCGCAGCCGCCCGCGGATGACCCATGCGCGGTTCGTGAGGTGCGCGACCCTCAGCCTCCGCCGCACCCACGGCCCAAGCGCGGGGGTCCCGCGGGCCGCCCCCCCTCGCGGCCATGGAGAACGGGGCGGAGCGCCCTCCAGCGGCGCGGGACGCCACGGTCACCGAGGGCCGAGCTACGATCGCCTTCCCCAGCGCCAACGAGGTTTTCTACAACCCGGTGCAGGAGTTCAACCGCGACCTGACGTGAGCGAGGGTCGGGGGTCGGGGGTCGGGGGTCGGGGAAAGAGGGCCAGGGAGGCCGAGGATATTACCAGAGTCAGTCCGCGCTGCCCGCCGCTGGGAGGCCCGTGAGAGGAGAGGTCGTAGGACGGAGCCAGCTTTCTTCGTGGGTTAAACCCAAAACTCTATCTGAGGGGCTAAGGGTGCATCGGATCTTTTTAGAGAAGGGAAAAAGAGGAACCAGACCCGAAGGCTATGAGTGCCTTGTGGGGTCACGTCGGCCAGGGCGTGTGCCTCCTTTTTTTCTTTTCTTGAGCCAGGTTTAGGAACTCGACCCTCCCACCCCCACCCCGGTAGTCCTTTTCTGACCTTGGAATTACTTTTCTGCTGGTCTAATTTCAGGTCAGTTTGCAATTCGAGGAACAGGATGCTAGCTGACCCTCCCTCTTTCCCCCAGGTGTGCTGTGATCACTGAGTTTGCTCGCATTCAGCTTGGAGCCAAAGGAATCCGGAGTAAGGGTCCAGGCTCCTTGCCTCAGCCCACCCCCACCCCCACCCCCACCCCCCAGACACCTGCTGCACCTTGACTATGTTTCTGCCTTCCGTGTGGGGAGGGTGGAAAGGTTGCCCTTGTGTGAATCTGCAGGATTTTGAAGGTTACCACGAGATTTCTTAATGAAGGACTGATACCCTCTGATTTGTGTCTGACTGTAGTCAAGGTGCCAGGTGAGAAGGATTTGCAGAAGGTCGTTGTGGACTTGTCTGAGCAAGAAGAAGAAAAAGTTGAACCCAAAGAAGATGAAAATCAGGCCGAAGGAGAGCAACCTCGAACCGCAGCAGTGGGTGAGATCTGTGAGGTAGGAATGACAGCCAGAGAATCCAGTGGGTTATGGGAAGAAGCTGGGGAGCCTGGTTGTGGGAGGGTCACTAGATCCAGAGGGGATGGAGATGTATCTGTGAGAGCTCTTACTTATTCCAACAGGAAGGTCTGCATGTGCTGGAAGGCCTGGCAGCTTCGGGCCTACGCTCCATCCGGTTTGCCCGTGAGGTGCCTGGCCTTCGGTCTGTGGTTGCCAATGATGCCTCTGCCCGAGCTGTAGAGCTCATTCGCCATAACGTGCAGCTCAATGATGTGGCCCATCTTGTGGAGCCCAGCCACGCCGATGCCCGGTAGGTTGTGATTGTTACAGGTGGAAAGCCCAGGGAGGCAAGTGCTGTACCACTAACCACCTCCATATTACAGCAGGTTCAGAGCTGGAGGATGCCCAAGGGCTGCCAGGTAGAGCCTGGAGTCAGGCTGCCTGAGGGCAAACCCTGGCTCTGCTGTTAACCTCCAAGTATGGCTTAGCTTCTTTTCATTTGAGACAGAGAGTGAGTTTGGGTGTGTGAGGGTCTCTTGCCACTGTTAACTTCAGATGCATACATCACATTGTGCATCTGGCCTTTGTTTGATTTTTTTTGAGGCAGGATCTTGCTCTATTCCCAACTGACCTGGAATTCTCCATGTAGTCTCAGGCTGGTCTCAAACTCACAGTGGTCCTCCTACCAAGTCCTGGGATTAAAGGCCACCATGCCCGGCTGTGCATCTGGCTTATGTGGGTAACTGGGGAATTGAACTTGGGCTGTCAGGGTTTGCAAGTACCTTAACCTCTCCAGCACTCGGTGGGTTTTTTGTTTGTTCTTTTGTTTTGAGACAGCGTCTCCTGTAGCTCAGGTTGACCCTAATTCATGATATAGCTGAGTGACCTTGAATTCCTGATCCCTCTTCCTCTACCTCCCAGGTACTGGGGTCACAGGCATGTACTCCCAGGTGTGTGTAAAAAGGAACATCATGCAGCTAAGTGGCTGAAGGGTCTGGGGCTTAGTGTAGGACACTTCCTAGTATACAGGTGACTTGAATTTTCATCCTCAGTGCATTGCAAAAAGAAAAAAGAAATAGCTAAGCCAAGACCTGAGCCTGGGGAGCTGCCCCCCAAGTTCAAGGCCCAAATCTGCACTGAGGGAATGACCGGGCGCTTGGTTTAAGAGGTCTGAAGGTTTGGCCCTCTCACCCCCAGGATGCTGATGTACCAACACCAAAAGGTGTCTGAACGATTCGATGTCATTGACCTGGACCCCTATGGCAGCCCCGCCTCCTTCCTGGATGCTGCCTTGCAGGCTGTTAGTGAAGGAGGTGAGGCTGGACTCGTGCCATGGGGTTGGCGGGGTCCAAGCAGGTCTGGGGCCTGGGTGTGTAGAGTCCTCATTGCCCAGCCCTTCCCCACAGGACTTCTCTGCATCACCTGCACTGACATGGCAGTGTTGGCCGGAAACAGTGGGGAGACTTGCTACAGCAAGTACGGCGCCATGGCCCTCAAGAGCCGAGCCTGCCATGAGATGGTGAGGGTCCTTCCTGGCATCCTACACGGCCCACCCGCCCAGGCTGTGGTTGGCAAGCGAGACTTTCAGCTCTTCAGTGGCTATGGGAACACTTCTTGTATTCTATGTTGGAACAATTGTTTGTTTTTTTTTTAATTTAAGAAATTTTTTTTTATTTTTTTATTTTTTTTTTGGTTTTTCGAGGTGGGGTCTCACTCTAGTCCAGGCTGACCTGGAATTCACTATGAACTCATGGTAGTCCTCTGCCTCCTGAGTGCTGAGATTAAAGGCGTGTGCTACCACACCCGGCTGTTTTTTTTTTGTTTGTTTGTTTGTTTGTTTGTTTGTTTGTTTTTTGGGTTTTTTAAAAATTTTTATTTGCAAGGTGAGAGAGAGGAACACTAGGGCCTCTAAGTTTGCAAATGAACTCCAGATGCATGTGCCACTTTTTAAAAAAAATATTTTATTCATTTTCAAGCAGAGAGAGAGAGAGAGAGAGAACACCAGGGCCACCACCTTGTGGGTCTGGCTTACGTTGGTCCTGGGGAATTGAACTCAGGGCCTTAGGCACTGGAGGCAAGTGCCTTAACTGCTGAGCCATCAGCCCATGTGCCACTTTAAAAAAAAATATATTTATTTTTCAAGCAGAGAGATACAGAGAGAGAGAGAGAGAGAGAGAACCAGGGCCACCACCATGTGGGTTTGGCTTACATGGGTACTGGAGAATTGAACTAGGCACTGGAGGCAAGTGCCTTAAGCTCTGAGCCATCTCTCCAGCCCTTTTCTTTAAATTTTTATTTATTTATTTATTTATTTTGGTTTTTCGAGGTAGGGTCTCACTCTAGCCCAAGCTGACCTGGAATTCATTATGTAGTCTCAGGGTGGCCTCGAACTCATGGCAGTCCTCCTACCTCTGCCTCCTGAGTGCTGGGATTAAAGGCGTGCGCCACCACGCCTGGCTTCTTTAAATATTTTATTTATTCATTTTTCAAGCAGAGAGATGAGAGAGAGAGAGAGAGAGAGAGAGAGAGAGAGAGAGAGAGAGAGAGAGAGAGAGACATGTGCCACTTTATGTGGATACTGGGGAATTGAACCCAGGTCGTTAAGCTTTGTAGGCAAGCACCTTAAACTCTTAGCCATCTCTCCAGCCCTGTTTTTTTTTAATTTTAAAAAAATATATTTTTTGCAAATCAGGGGAGATAGAGAGGAGATAGAGAATAGGTGCACCAGGGCCTCCAGCCACTGCAAACCAACTTCAGATGCATGCACCACTTTATGCATCTGACTTTACCTGGGTTCTGGGGAATTGACCTTGGTCCTTACGCTTTGCAGGCAAGCACCTTAACCGCTGATCCATCTCTCCAGCCCTGGAACACTGTTTTTAAAAATGGGTCTCAGCATTCCAAGCTAGGAGTCTCAAGTGCTGGGTTACCAGGTGTACACCATGATGCCTGGCTCTGTGTTTTTTTTTTTTTTTTTAATTTTTTAAAATTTATTGTCCATAATGAGTTACAACATTTAGTGGGCAAACAATGAGTTGTTATCCCCAATTCCCCACTGCCCTCCCCTTCCCCCTCCACTGGATAACCTCCTCCATGGGTCATCTGGATCAGTCCTTGTGACAGGGGACCATGGATAGCCTAGTATGGCTCTGTGTTTTTACTACTGCACCGAGCCTATACCCAGCCATGCAGGTCTCTCCCTCTCTCTCCATCTTCTGTGGGTATGTATGTTGATAGGGATTGAACCCAAGACTGGCTTTGACCTCACCATGTAGCCAAGGGTGACCTTGAACTCCTGATATTCCTGCCTTTACCTCCCAAATGTTGGGATTATAGGCATGTACTGTTAATTGGCCTGGTTCAGAAGAATTTCCCCACCCCCAGGTAGGGTCTCACTTTAGCTCAGGCTGACCTGGAACTCACTCTGTAGGCCCAGGCTAGTCTCAAACTCACAGCAGTCCTCCCACCTCTGCCTCCTGAGTGCTGGGACTACAGATTTGTGCCACCACGCTCCTTTTTTTCTTTTCTAAGGGTGATCTTTCCAGGTCTGGGTTCAAATCCTGGCTCTGGTCAATTGACTCCACTTTTCAGGGCCTCGGTTTTCCATCTGCAGAGCAGATGTGATGGTGGCCCACCCTGTTGGATTGCCGTGGCAATGTAAGGCATGGCATGCTGTGGCAAGGGTTCTGTCCCTTAGGTTCCTGTCTTCTGGTCATTGGACAAGGCCGCTGCCTTTCTTATATCAGGCTCACACTATCCCCTGGCAAGAGAGCGCCAGCAGTTCTGGAACTTTGTGTGTCTCCACTTCCCTCCCACAGAGCCTGGGGTCTGGAACGGATGTCCTTGGTGAAGGGCACATTGGCTGTGCTCATGGGGTGGGTTCACTTACTGAGCCTGCAGGCTTCCATCATTCAATACCTCCCAAGGGATGACAGACCTTCGGCCAGGCTTTGCAGATGAGGACCCTGAGGCCCAGAAGGGGTGCTGGCTGGCCGGAGGTCACACAGCCTGAACACTCCTGGCTGGGCTCCAAACCCTTGGGAATGCCCCGGAGCTGCTGGGTGCTGTTCCTAAAGACACTGTGGAGGGAAGACTGACGCCCACCCTGCCCCTAGGCTCTGAGGATCGTCCTGCACAGCCTGGACCTGCGTGCCAACTGCTACCAGCGCTTTGTGGTGCCGCTGCTCAGTATCAGTGCTGACTTCTACGTGCGAGTCTTTGTGCGTGTCTTCACAGGCCAGGCCAAGGTCAAGGCCTCAGCCAGGTCAGCCCAGATTGGAGAGCTGGTAGATTGAGGGAGAAGATGAGTCTTGTTCTGGGGGATCTAGGAGTCTATAAAAGCCAGTGTGAGGAAAGAGTTGGGGTCTAGTGACCACACTAGGACCTCAAGGCCACTCCTGGTCCCCCACAGCAAACAGGCGCTGGTGTTCCAGTGTGTGGGCTGTGGGGCCTTCTACTTGCAGCGCCTGGGCAAAGCCTCAGGAGACCCGAGCGGCCGGTGAGCAAGGGTGTCCTGGGTGGACAAAGGGTGGTCCCACATCACCACTCCTCCTAACTGCCCGCTTTTTGCAGGATCAAGTTCTCTGCAGCCTGTGGTCCCCCAGTGACTCCTGAGTGTGAGCACTGTGGGCAGAGACACCAGGTAGGCCCTGGCTGTGGGCAGAGGGTGCAGGGGTCCCAGAGACACTCAGAGTTCCCCGCTCATCTGTCTCCTGTGTTGCCACAGCTCGGTGGGCCCATGTGGGCAGAGCCCATCCATGACCTGGACTTCGTGGGTCGTGTCCTTGAGGCAGTGAGTGCCAACCCCAGCCGCTTCCACACCTCTGAGCGGATCCAAGGGGTGCTGAGTGTCATTACTGAGGTTTGGACTCCGCCTGTATCCACCCCTATGTGCTTGTACCCATCCCTTTGCCAGTGCCCCATACCATCTCCCTTCCCAGGAGCTCCCGGATGTCCCTCTCTACTACACCCTGGACCACCTAAGCAGCACCATCCACTGCAACACGCCCAGCCTCTTGCAGCTGAGGTGAGGCCATGAAGTCTAGCATGTGCTCAGAATGGAGCCGAGAGCCCGGGAGGCCTGGGAGGGGTCAGGAGACATGCACGGCTTGGGCCCAGGCTCAGGGCTCCAGCCTCCCTCCCCTTCGTGGCCCTTTCCGTTTCCGCAGGTCAGCCCTCCTCCACGCCGGCTTCCGGGTCTCCCTCTCTCATGCTTGTAAGAATGCTGTAAAGACAGATGCTCCCCCCTCAGCTCTCTGGGACATCATGCGCTGCTGGGTGAGGGCAGGGTGATCCACCGGGGGAGGGAGGGCGAGTGATGGCAGCCTGTAGAGTCCTCAGGCTCAGCGTCCCATGATCTCTGTCCCCAGGAGAAGGAGTGTCCTGTGAAGCGGGACAGGCTGTCAGAGACCAGCCCAGCCTTCCGCATTCTCAGTGTAGAGCCCAGGTATGGACACATCCGAGGGTCTAGAAGGCACACATGGCACGCCTGCACAGAAGACAGGCTCATTGTTCACGTGAAACCCAAACCTGCCCACTTCTGCCGCCTGTCCTCACCATCTGTTCTCCGTGGTTGCCAGCAGATACCTGTGCGCATCTGACTCAAAGCAGAGAGCAGGCCCCTCTGCTCATGGCCCCCACCAGCTCTCCCATGGTGTGCCTGATGGCCTCGCCCACCCATCCCCACCTTAGGCCCTTTGTATGTGCTGTGTCCCACTGTGGCTCTCATTGGGGAAGCCCTTGAGCGTTGCACCCCACACAGGTCCTTGTGCAGGGGTGTGTGTGTGGTCCTGGGAATGGAACCCAGGGCTTATGCATGGTAGGCAAGCTCTCTGCCACTGAGCCACACCTTCACCCTTGTTTGGTTTTTTAGTTGGGTTTTTTTTTGTTTGTTTGTTTGTCTCACTCTAGTCCAGGCTGACCTGGAATTCACTATGTAGTCTCAGGGTGGCCTTGAACTCACGGCGATCCTACTACCTCTGCCTCCCCAATGCTGGGATTAAAGGCAAGCGTACGCCACCACGCCCAGCTTTTCTTTTAATTTTTAAAAAATTCTTTTATTTATTTGCAAGGAGAGAGAGAATGAATGAATATGGGTGCACTAGGTCCTCCAGCCGCTGCAATCAAACGCCAAATGCATGTCTCACTCAGTGCACTTGGCTTTACGTGGTACTGGGGAATTGAACCCATTTTGTTAGGCTTTGCAGGCCAGCGCCTTCACTGCTGAGCCATCTCTTCAGCCCTGATTGTTTTTTTGCTGAGGCAGGGTTGGGTCTCACTGTAGCCCAGGCTAATGTGGAACTCATTTTGTAGCCCCAGGCTGGCTCCAAACTCATGGTAACCCTGCCATCTCAGCCTCCTGAGTGCTGGGAATGGAAGGCATGAGCACCACAGACAAAGGCTCCTTCTTGAATTCCGATGACACTTCTGCTGCAGAGTCAGCTTCAGCAGTGCCCAGCTCTCAGCTCGCTCTGTGCCCAGCATGGCAAACCACACACTCAACAGCAGTAGTTAAATGGTTACTGAGCAAATGAAAGGCTTCTGAGCAGGGTACTTGCGTTGTGCTGTTTGAGGTGGGCAGGCCCTAGGGCTGTGAGCAGGCGCCTGTGTAACTGCCACCCCAGCCTCCATCCCCATTTGCTCAGGCTGAAGGCCAACTTTACCATCCGTGAAGATGCCAACCCCAGCTCCCGCCAGCGAGGACTGAAGCGCTTCCAGGCCAACCCAGAAGCCAACTGGGGTCCCCGGCCCCGTGCAAGGCCAGGGTGAGTTGGCAGTGTTGTGGAGGGGCGGGCCTGGTGAGGGCAAGGGCTCACTGGGATGCCACTGGCTGACCATCTCTGCCCAGGGGCAAGGTGGCAAGTCCAGGTATGGAGGAGAGGCGCCGGCTCCTGCAGAACAAGCGGAAGGAGCTGGCTGAGGACCCAGCCCAGAGAGCTGCTCGCCTCAAGACATTTCCTTGCAAACGGTTCAAGGAGGTGAGGTGCCACCCCTTTTCCCCCTGCTGGGCACATGGCTCCCCCTCCTGGTAAGGAGGTGAGGCCAAGGAGCAAGCTGGCCTGGCAGGAGCCTGGGAGCGAGCTTTCCCGAGAGGAGAGGAGAGGAGCGCTGTCGAGGACCGCAGCACCGCCTTCATGCCCACCATCTTTCCACCAGGGCACCTGCCAACGAGGGGACCAGTGCTGCTATGCACACAGCCCTGCAACTTCTGGAGCCCCTGCCCCTGCTACCCTCACGGATTGTCCTGAGAGCCTCAGCCAGACCTGCCCTGGGCAGGCTGCAACAGGGCCAGGTGTAGACTGAGCTAATAAAGAGATGTCACAGCCGTCGTCACTTTACTGTCCTGGGAGCGCTCTGTGTGGGTGGGGGGGTGCTGGTTCTGACTTGCTTGAAGGTGAGAGCCAGCCATCTGCACTGGTGGCCTCTGGCCCTCCAGCTCAACACCCTTGTCCGGAGCTGTCGCTTGCAGTTCCCCAGGTGGCCACGGGATGGCAGCCGCTAGTGTCATTCAGCGCTTGTCCCTCCCCCCTGGGCGTGTGGACCAGCCCCTCCTCCCCAAGTGTCCCTGTCCGTCCTCCGATGCCCAGTTTCTTTGGCTCAGCTCTACTGGGGTGCAGTGGCGGAAGCGGGGCCGGAAGCAGGCGCTCTAAGCATCCGTTGTAGGCCAGGTGCTTCCTGCTCTGCTGCACATTCTGAAGACCCTGGCAAGCTTCTGCTCAAACACCCAGTGAGGGGAGGCAGTACTCCCCAGCGACAAGAGGGGCTCCTGGAGCAGTCCCCACCCTTTATACTCCAGAAAGGGAGTGGGGCTGCACCCCATCGTGGGAGGAGAGTGTACTGTGGGTGCTGGCTTGTTGCTGAGTACCTGCCTACAGTTAACCAGATACAGCACACCTGCAAAAAGTGACCAATGGGGCTGGAGAGATGGCTTAGTGGTTAAGGCACTTGCCTCCAGTGCCTAATGCCCCCAGTTCAATTCCCTAGTACCCACATAAGGTGGTGGCCCTGGTTTCTCTCTGTATCTCTCTGCTTGAAAATAAAATGTTTTTTAAAAAGTGACCAATGCTGATGTGGACGGTCCTGTCCCCAGAGCCCCTCTGGTGAGCCAGCGCCTCTCCAGGACACCCTGCAGCCAGAGACCTGACAAGTTAGGACTGTCTCACCGCAGGCCAGAGGCTAGGGATTTGGGGGGAGGTTTTTAGGAAATGTGTGGGGAGTGCCCCAGGGTACTGGATACCCAAAAGCTGTGCTCAGTTCGGTCTTCGGGTGCCCTGGGTGGGAGTACAGGAAAAGCAGGGAGGGAATCTGTAAAAAGAGGAACCAGGCTGGGTGGGGAGAGGAGGCTTGGGCCCCTGGTGTCACGAGGCTCCAGTGGGCCGGAAAGGGGCCCCGCCACCACCCCAATCAGCGCAGGCGCCAGATGAAGGAAGGTCCCTTGCCTCGGTTTCCCTGTTTCGGGCAGGCTGCACACGGGTCTCCTGGGGTCCTAAGTCCGCCGTGCCGCAGAGGCAGGCAAAGCCCAGGGGGCTGAAGGCTGAGTCCCCGCCCGCCGCCGGCTGCCGGCTTCCTCCCGGTCAGCCCGGCTCCTTATCTGGCGAGGCCAGGCCCTTATCTGCTCGGGCCCAGCATCCTCTGGCCGCTGCGTGGGGTTAGAGGGAGGAAACCCCGCCGCCGGGGGCGGGGAGAGGGCGGATCAGCCCGGGGTGGCTCACTTTCTCTTGGGGGACCCACGCTGCCGCCAAGGCCGCACAGCTCCCGCGGCCAGCCCGACGGCCTGGACAGCAGAAACCCCATCCTGGACTGGACAGAGGCTCTTAACAGGCTGCAGGAACAGCACTGGGGTAAGAGAGGAGATGGCTTTGAAACAGGGAGGGAGCTCGCATTCCATACTCCTTCATCCATTCCATTCATTCACTCACTCAGCAGCGGAGACCTGCACATTGCTGGGACGCCCCAGACCCTGGAGCCCAGCTGTTTACGTAGAGTGTAACAGAGTTGATGGAGCTAGAGGCAGGGGCTCCCCAAAGCCAAAGGGAGGGTTGGGGCATGACTGGACTGGACAGTAGGATCGGCGTTGGGAGTGAGACTTGAGTCTTAGTCATGGGGATCACAGGGTTAGCTAGGAAGGGGGATGTTTTCAACAGGGGGGTCCCTGGAGCAATTATGGAGCACTACAGAGGCCATGGAAGAACCTTAGGGGAATGAGGACCTCTGAGAGTCAGCCAAGGGCTCCCTGCCTTGCCCCCAGCTCCAGGCTGCAGCTGGAAGAGGAGAAACTGCTTGGAGGCTAGGGGACAGAACTCACAGAAGGTGCTGTGGGATCAGTGTTGCCCAGCACCTCATGGGCATCCACTTCTTGGAAATGCCCTGACCATTTCTGGGTCCATCCTTACCTGTCTTTGCCCTATGGAACCTCCATTTCCCCACGTGCAGTGCACCCATTCCTTCTTCCTCACATTGGAGAGCTCTGTAAAGCTAAGTTGGTGGCAGGAGATGGTACCTTGCCCTCCTCCCCACAGACTCCTTCTTCTTCCCACAGGTGAGCACCACATCCTTGGGGTCCATGTGCCCACCCCAGGCCCAGGCAGAGGTGGGTCCCACCATGACTGAGAAATCGGAGATGGTGTGTGCTTCAAGCCCGGCCCCCAGCCCGCCCCCCAAGCCTCCCTCACCTGGACCCCTTCCCACAAAGGTGGGACACAGCGGGACATCCACCCCCAGGTTGCCCCTGGGTGTGCCAGTAATCAGCCTGGGTCACAGCAGACCCCCAGGGGCAGCCATGCCCACGATGGAGCTGAGTGTTCTTCGGCCTCCCTTGCTGCACCTCTCTGCTCTGGGAGCAGCCCCACCCACCCTGGCTCTGCATTACCACCCTCACCCCTTCCTCAACAGGTCAGTGGGGAGATGGGCTGAGGGCAGTGCTGGAAGGAGGCCAGGGTCTTTGCCTACAAGGCCTACGTGATCTACAACCCCTTACAGCGTCTACATTGGGCCAGCAGGACCCTTTGGCATCTTCCCTAGCAGCCGGCTGAAGCGGAGACCAAGTCATGGTGAGCTGGATCTGGCCGAGGGTGAGTGTGCGTGAGCCTAAGTGCGCACATGCTCATACACGCACATGCGAGTGTATGCTTGTGGGTGTCTGAAGCCCATTTCTGATTTGTCCGCTACCCTGCCATAGGGCAAGGTGCACATGCACATACAAGCCACAGTACAGAGTCTAGCTTGATGGTTCGGGCTTGTGATTGCAGCACTTGGGAGGCTCAGGCAGGAGGATCAGGAGTTCAAAGTCAGCCTGGACTACAAAGTATCAAAAAAATAAAAAAAAAAAAAAAAGAGGGAGGGAGGGAGGGAGGGTGTAGAAAAAGAACGAAATCCCATAGCCAGCCACCCAATAAGTCAAGTCACAGCCACAAAGAGTCCTGGCCACAGTAGGGCATAGGAGTCACAAAATGACAGCCACAGAACCTGAATCATACAGTCACACAACCACACAAATCAGCCATAGGCCCACAGTCACGCGTGCAAGAGCCACAAGCACGTGGCATGGCGGAAAACAACCGCAGTCATCAATCAGATAGGCCCCAAGACTTCAAGCCACAGAGACACCCACAGGCCCACCATGGCAACCCCAAAGAGATCTCTTAGAACCACGTGCACCCCGCCACCTTCCGGAAGTATTTCTCTAGGGAATCTCAGTCATTTTGTCATCAGGGACAGTGGGGCGGGCACAGCAGTCTGCAGTCTGGACATGGTCAAGGGAGCCCTCGAAGAAGGGTCTACCCTCAGGGGAAAAGCCCCAGCCCACAGACCGAGTTTAAACCCCCAGGAAGGTACTGGGAGCCTGCCTTAAGGCGGGAGGGTTGCCCCCTGGCTTCCACACCAATCCCCACCTTTGCCGTCTGCAGGGCACCAGCCACAGAAGGTGGCCAGGCGCGTGTTCACCAACAGCCGTGAGCGCTGGCGGCAGCAGAATGTTAATGGTGCCTTCGCAGAGCTCAGGAAGCTTCTGCCGACACATCCGCCCGACCGGAAGCTGAGCAAGAACGAGGTGCTCCGCCTGGCCATGAAGTACATCGCTTTCCTGGTGCGGCTGCTGCGCGACCAGACGGCTGCGCTGGCCCCGGGTCCCGCGCCGTCTGGGCCCCGAAAGCGGCCCGCGCACCGAGGCCCCGAAGACGGCGCGCACCGGGGGACCACGGCACACTCGCAGCCCGCGCTCCCGGGGAACTCTCAAGGCATCCCCGGAGGACCGGCCCGGCCCATCAAGATAGAGCAAGCTGCCCTGAGCCCCGAGGTGCGGTGACCCCGCGCAGGTGCAGCAGCGCCCGGGATGTGGAGTGCAGGGGAGACGCAGCCCAGGGTGGACAGCGAGCTCCATCCACAGTGAACTGAAAAGGGCCTGAGGTCGCCCAGATAAAGACTCTAGGCGTCTGTGAATGTCATCCCCAAGGACCTCACAGATTTTTTTTAATCACCCCACTGCTCGCTTGAAAGGGTCTTACCCATGTCCTCCCCTGAGGGGGAGGGGCAAGGTCAAAGAATCAACCAGGCAAAACGGACCCCAATGGTGTCCCCCCCCCCAGGATGGGGTCTCTAGGGGGAGGGAGGGTCTGGAAGCCTTCGTCCTTCACACTGGCGCCCCTAGTGGAGGCGCATTACCCCCCCCCGACGGCACGTGGAGAGACGCGCAGTGTGGACGCTGTACTCACACCACTCCACGGAGCGGAGCGCGAACGAACGATCGAGCTAACGAAGGCTCCGACGCTCTTACTTTTTGTTTTTCTTTATTTCTTTATTTCACATACACATTAGCCATTCAATGGAGAAAGCCGGAGAGTCAGGCAAAGATGGTATAACAGAAGCGCAGTGACGGGGGCGGGACGGGGCGGGGCGGAGAGGGGACAGACGGGCTGGCTGCCTACTTGCATTCCGCTAGGACACTGAAACCCCAGAAAACAAAACAGACAGTAAACTACCCTTGTTTCTTATGTATCTCAGTGCAGAGACGGGGTGGAGGGCAGAGCGGGGAGACCAGGCTGGAGGAGAGGGGCAGAGGGGAGGGGACGCTAAGGGGAAGCACACCAAATCCATTAGTACTATATATAGAGATACTCGTATATACTGCGTTTCTTAGCCTAAGAAGAAACTTGTTTGACGGGACGGGCGGCCTTGGCGGTCCGCGATGCTGGTGCTGGTCGGGCGCACGGATCTCCCAGGAGGGGCCAAAGCGGGACTGGCCCAGGCTGGCTTGCGGGGTGGGGAGGAGGGGGCGCCCCGAGGGTGGATGGGGTGGGGGAGCAGAGGCGGGGCTGGGGTGCCCCTCGAGCTCTCGATTGGGGGACGAAAGTTCTTGTGACTTTATTGCTCCTTTATTTTTCTCTCGTGTGCGTGTGTGTGTGTGTGTGTGTGTGTGTGTGTGTGTGTGTGTGTGTGTGTGTGGGTGGAAGGGGGTCGGGGTCCGTTCGGCACAGTCGGGGTGGGGAAGTGGTGGGTCGTCTGAGCCACCCGGCCCCTCTGGGACCCAGAGCGCGGCGTCCGCTCCGCCAGCACGGGGGTGAGAACAAGGCACTAGGTCGGCCGGCCAGCGCGGGGGGCGGGTGTGTAAGGCAGTCGACGGGGCTGGTGGCGGGGTGGGACGGGACCGGGGCTGGGCCGTGTGCGTGCGTGCGTGCGTGCGCGGGCCTTGGGGCCAATTGACCTGGCAGCGTGGCTGGTCCTGTCTTGGAGCTTCGAGCCCACCGGGTGCTCCCAGGGAGGTGCGTGCCGGGGATGGTTCGAGTGATGTTGAGGTGGGGGGCGCCAGGGAGGGGGGTTGGGGAGGAAACTACCAACTTGCTGAACGCTCCTGATAATGCTGGTGAGGGTCAAGTTGGCGTCTGGCTCAAAGAAGGGCGCTCGAGGGAGGGAGGGAGGGAGGGAGGGAAGGGACGTTTGTTCGTTGGCATTGACCTCTGCGGGGGAGGGAGCCGGGAGCCCCAGCCACGACCCCGAGCCTCAAGGGGGTGGGGCGAGGAGGGGGCGATGGCCCCAGGGAGGGGGCGCCCGGGGAGACCCGCGGCCAGAGCAACCCAGCCGCAGGGCGCACGCCGCTGTCCCGTTCCGTTAAACTCAACAAAGAAGAGATATGCGTGTTCCTAACAAGTGCAGGGTATTTAATGGATTCATAAATTCATGTATAATAGTTTGTGGGTTTTAAAACGTACTTTATAATGTAAGAAGCACCAGGGTTTTATGTTTAATTATCTTAAATTTTTTTTCTCTCGTCCTTTTCCTTTTTTTTGAACTTGTATTTTTTTAATGTCGAGGTGTTTTTTTAGACTCCAAAATGTGAACGTTTCCTTCAGCCCTCCCACCGAAACCGAGAACTAACGACAAAATAAAGAAAAACCCCAGATCATCCTCGTCTACCCAGGAAAACGACTTAAAAAACTGAAAACGAACAAAAAAAAAAAAAAAGGGAAAACATCTTCCGTTATCCCCGCTCAGGGCGGGGCAGGCCCAGTTCTTTTAGCGTCCCCAGAGCCGCGAGGACATTACAACAAAAATAGAATTTTTTTAAACAATCTCTTAACATACAAAGATAGGAAAACTCTCTGATGCATTGCACTTGGTTCAATGAAAAACAAAAGTTCATTTCCTCCATATATTTTTCGTGGGTTTTCTTGCTCTCCTAACACGTCCCCACAATTTCCTGGCGCCCTCACTGCCCCTCGCCTGCCACCCTGGGAAAGGAGCGTCCCCCGTCCGTCCCGTCCTCCCAGGGGCCGCGCCGGGCACCTCGGGCCCCGGCCCAGCTGGCCTGCAGCTTCCGACCTCGCCCGGGCGCACGTCCCGCAGGCCCCCGGCGCCCGCGACCCCGATTGTCTTCGACGGAAGGGGCGCACGCGGCCGGGCCGGGCCCCTCTCCGCTCGCTCTAAGCTCTGACCCTGTTTAGCCAACCGAACTGAAAAATCATTGCACTTTGACCGCGCGTCACGCCCGGCCCGCCCGGCCCCCCACCCCGGGGCTCCCGTTGCGCGCGCGCGCGAGGGCGCAGGGAGGCTCCCCCGGGCTCCCTGGCCCGGAGCCCCGGGACCCTCGGCGCGGCTCGCAGAGGGGGGGACGGCCCGGGAGGGCTTCGTCCAGCTTCCCCCCAGGGGCCGCCGGGGCCAGCCGGCTCCTCCCCGCGGCCACCGGCCTGGCCAGCTCGGGGCCGCAGCCTCACCAACCGGATTCTCAATAAATAAAGCCCATAACCCAACCCTACGTTGTGCAATGTTGACTGCCTGACTTCAGAGGATCCTGACCTGTGCTTTGTGTTTTCATACCGTCGAGAAAGAGAGAAAGAGAGACACAAGCACTCCGAAGGGGCCGGGAGGGACGGGGACGCAGGGAGGGGAGTAAGGCACAGAAAGACAAGCCAGAGGGGCCAAGTCACACCCTGGAGGGGGGCCGGGCGTGCTCGCGCTCCCTCCCTCCCAGGGGGCTGCTGAAGACCCTCTGGATGGCCCCCACCATCCCGTGGGGAAGGAGGAGGCTGAGGGGAGCGCTACTTCCTGTG
>PVHP010027060.1:0-24167 GCA_004024765.1 Zapus hudsonius | reverse complement strand
GGGGCTCCCAGAAGCCTGGGAACAGCCTCTGGCAGGGGGACATCCAGGCAACATTACTTGATAATGTCACTGCAGGTGATTTTAAATAATGTTAAGATGTGAATTCTTTTATAATGTCAAATAAATGTTTGGATTCGGTGCAATGATTAAAAGTGGAATTACAAGGCTATGTCTGTTGAACATTGAATGGTGTTCTTCCAGAAGGATCTGTGGTTGACAGCAGGTAATGTCGGCAATAAGGTTCTCTTCATGACATCAGGGCCATCCTTTACAATCATGCCTGTCACTGTGTCCCCACCCAGGCTGTGAATTGGGAGGCAGAGAGAGAAGGCAGCTAACTGCTACAGTTACTTCTTTGGGATTACCTCTTTTTTTCCTTATAATCTTCTAAGTGGAACTCATTGCATTACACGTAGCGGAGTTGCTGGGAGGTGCTAAGCATTAGGAATCAACATGAAATCAAGCTTCCTAAATTGCAGCTTGAGCCTTGGAGAGATTTATTGGCCTTTTGAAGGTTACATAAGCCACCGTAGACATGACCTAAGTGTAAAATGCATGCCAGTGATGATTCAGTTAATTACCAAACCAGTTTTCCTTCCTCATAAAAGTAACTCCATTTAATTTCTGGGTTAATTTAAAATTAATAAAAGATGTCAGGCTCCTACCTTCTTCATCTATGATCCAAGCAATGGCACACTTTTAATAACAGTCACAAATGAGCTAAAACTATACCATCTCCATGGCCATAACTCAGGACTGTGAAGAATTATATGTGTATTAAATATTTAGTCCAATAAATTTCTCAAAGCATCTTATAATGCCCTGATGAATAAAAACCGTTGGAGGTTTCAGGGAGAAACACAGGCAGGCCATGTACAGTAAAATGATTATACTATGTTTAATTTTTCTGTGGTAATTTTACCACAGATTATCTTTCAAAATTTACATTCTGGCTTTCTTAACATATCAACCTTCTTAGCATATTAACTGGGAGGCGAATGGTTTGGAAGAGGGTACTGGCAGGCAGATCAGGATTAGCTTCGCTACTAATTGAGCTAACCTAATTATTACGTTGGAGAATTCCCTCAGCCTTTCTTGTCAGCAGTTAGGACTTGGAATGTTATGATGCATACATGTAACATGTATATGTCTCTTGTAACATGAATATAGAAATATCAAAAGTCATGGTCTTCTTCCTTCAATATCCCACCAGTTGGGATTGCAGGCATGCTTGAGGGAGATAGTGACATGCAAACACCACTAATGACACATGGACATGAGCCAACAGAGCCTCTTTGGTGGCTGGGACGACAGTGGAGCTCCATTGGAGGTTTAAGTCCTGACTTCATACCACTTATGAACTACATATCTTTGGAAAGTTCGCTTAACTTCCTGTGTGTCAGTCTGCTCATATGTGAAACATGAAGAGTAATGGCACCTCCCTCTGAGAATCTGTGTGAGAATTTAATAATACAGTCTGGCTTGGCAGATGATAAATACTGGACATTAGCCATCAACACTGTGCGCTCTCTATAGTTCAGAAGAGATTTGTCACCAGAAACCCTTTACCTCACTACCTAAAACCTTTAGATTAATGCTTTTTTTTGTCATTGTTTTTTGTTTGTTTGTTTCTTGAGGTAGGGTCTCTCTCTAGTCCAGGCTGACCTGGAATTCAGTATGGAGTCTCAGGGTGGCCTTGAACTCATGGCAATCCTCCTACCTCTGCCTCCCAAATGCTGGGATTAAAGGTGTGCGCCACCACATCAGCTCTTGGATTAATGTTTTTATTGCATCTCTTTGACCATATTTAGTCTAGCTCTGTGTCTTCACTAGAAGTAATGATTTGTTTTTATGTCTCATGGTTAAAACATCCTCATTTTCTAAATAACATTTTCTTACTTAGAAAGGCTTTCAGCCAGGCCTGCACAGGGCTGTAATCTCAGTTATTCAAGAGGCTAAAACAGGAGGATCAAAGTCCAAGACCTTCTGGGCTACCTAATAAATTCAAGGCCAACCTGGGCAACAAAGTGTGACCCTGTCTCAATAGTAAACAGAGGTCCGGGGAGATGGTGCAGCTGTTCAAGGCACTGCTTGCAAAGACTGTGCGCTGGGTTTGCTTGCCTAGTACCTACGAAAATGTGGTGCAATCATCTGGAATTCTTTATAGTGGCAAGAAGTCCTGGTTCTCTCACGCATTCTCTTTCTCCCCTTTCAAAATAAATTTTTAAAATTTTAATAGAAAAGTAAACATAATAAAAAAGACTGTAATGTAGCTCAGTGGTAGGGTACTTGCCTATCGAGTGCAAAGTCTAGGTTTAGGCTTAATCTTCATTACACACACACCTTTATTTTCCTGTTTCAGACCTGCATTTAGAAAACACTAAAAGAGCTGTACAAATTAATCACACAAGCATATTCAATTAGCATTGAAAGTTTGCTTCAAGTTTCATGAAAGCATAACATTTGTATCTTTTTTTGCGTAACATTTGTATCTTATTTATTCATGTGCGTGTGCGTGTGTGTGTGTGTGTGTGTGTGTGTGTGTGTGTGTACTAGGGTCTCTTGCCACTGCAAACAAATGCCCATGTGGCTTTACATGGTTGGCGGCTGAAGAGTTGAACCAGGCCTAGAATGTTTTGCAGGCAAGTGCCTTTATCTGCTGAACCATCTTCCCAGCACTTTGTACCTTAATTTTAATAGATTATTTTGAAGCAGACGAGTGATTTTGTTCAAAAAAATTCTAGGCTTCACAATCTACTACAGGATTGGAACTGGCTGGCATCATGTAGCTTGGTCCACTTCCAAGAGAGGTTACTTACAGAGAGGACAGAAAATCCTCAGCATAATATGACTCACCCTCAAGAGGTTCCTCAACTGCTTCCAGGGGCAACTGAACTCACAAGAAAGGCTTTAGTATAAAATAAACTTTTATTACTGCAAAAGAATATTTATTAGTACCCCAAATTTCATACTGCATCTTAAATTACTTCAGTATTCATGTCATAGTAAAGAATAAATTTAAAACAAGCTGTTAACCTGAATGCAAATATTGCTCTGCATGGGTTACATTAATTTGACAATAGCACCATACTTCATGTCAAGAGGAAGACTATTGAAGAGGGTACAAGGCATCAAACAACTCTATCACTTGAGTCAACGGAGTGTTAAGAAAGTAGGTGTGAAGAAATCTGCACACTTATTCTAGAGATAAGACAAAAAAAAAGATACATAGGGGCTGGAGAGATGGCTCAGTGGTGAAGGTACTTGTCTGCAAAGCCTAGAGACCCAGGTTCAACTCCCCAGTACCCACATAAAACCAGATGCACAAAGTGACTTGTGCACTTGGAATTTGTTTGCAGCAGGTGGAGGACTTGGCGAGCCTATTCTCTCTCTCTCTCTCTCTCTCTCTCTCTCTGTCTCTCTCTCCTCCTTAAGCTTAAAAATAAATATATAAAGTAAAATTATTTTACAAGATAGATCTGTCATTAATCTCAGTTATGATATCTTTTTTTTTTTTTATCCGAAGACCACCAGCCGCGGGCTTATGGCGGGAGGTCCAGCGTGGTTCGGGCAGGATACCGCACCCCTGCCTTCCACACACCACCAACGGGTGGGGAGGAGAAGCGAGAGGCCCGCAGGCAGAACGAGAAGAGCGGTCCCATTCGCCATGAATGTCCTTCCCTTGCCTGGCGCGGCTTAGGCCCGGCCCTAGGAGAGCGCAACACGACCACATCAATAGTTATGATATCTTTAAGCTTTGTAATTTTCCAAGATTTCTATCAATGAGGTAAACAAACAAAAGCACATCCATTTGGAGAAAACAAAGTAATCAATCTTTGCAGGTCTTACTTTGTTAGAGTATAAATTTTTCTTTAAAATATTATAATGCTTATTTTTGAAATGGGTTACTCAAGTGGTTATAATTTACA
Source organism: Zapus hudsonius (assembly GCA_004024765.1). Taxonomy (NCBI): domain Eukaryota; kingdom Metazoa; phylum Chordata; class Mammalia; order Rodentia; family Dipodidae; genus Zapus; species Zapus hudsonius. The sequence goes on along the minus strand of PVHP010027060.1, from coordinate 20,238 downwards.
ATTATGTTACCAATCCTAATGCAAAAAAGTGACTGAATTTGTGTATTTGTAACTCCTCTTTGTATCATACCTAAATGAATGGGATTTCCAATTTCTGATTTTAAACAGACAATGTGGGGGAATCAGAGCAGATAGCTAGCTTTTGACACGGAGTGTTATGGCGATCAGAGTACCTCATCAACTGGAAGTGCTTTCTGAATATGCAGAGTGATTGGAAGACATAAAAGGAGTATTTCAACCCCAATTTTTGACAGTAAAGCATCCCTGAATTTAATGTAATAATATGATTTTAATTTTAATGTTTTCTCCTAATGCTTTATATCATTTCAACCATCAAACTGATTTTGTAAGAAATTAAATTCAAAGATGAATTACATTTGAAATTCATGTATCGACAGCTAAAGAGAAAAGGGAATATGTATATGGCACTGCATCAAATCAGTTAGTGAGATATAAATTCCCAAATGCATTATGTGTGGGTTTGGTAAAACAAAAAATAGAAAATATGTTCTCTGTTCTCAAGACAATCCATACATGCATGAATTTATCATTTAAACTAAGAACTCAGTAAGAGGAAAGGAAAAAAGCAGCAATGTTGTGAAGGGGTTGTCAATGGCAATTAAACAGGTTTCCCTCAACAACAGGCATTGTCTGCATTTCACTAGATACTTATATTCTAATCATGTCCAATAATCCCACAGTCGTTAGTTAAGTCATGAGCTGTGTTGTTTTGCCAGCCTGCAAAAGTTTTAACTACTACCTTGCTTTTCACAAAATTTTCTGAAAATACTGCCTATTTTGTCTCTAATTGCCTCTTAAATAAAGATCATCTCTTTGCCAAGAAATCTACCCAGAAGCTTAGAATCAAAGTTGTTCTCAATAACCTATTGGCTCCTAGGATATATTTACATGTAGATACACAAAGCATTCTCTTTCCTCTTGCACACATGCTTGTTTGCATTTGGCACTTATAATTCAAAATTTTCTTAATTTTTCTGTATGCTTCTCAAAATTCTTCCTTGTCATGGGTTGATCAGTAGCTTGCTAGATGTGATTGACAGATCTAAGCAACATAGAAGGAATTTAAGTTGTTGAATTTAATAAACAAAGCCTATGGGAGGGAATAGGTTATTAAAAATAATATTTTTATTCAGGTGATAAAATATAAATTTATTAATAACAATTAAATTAAATTAATAAAAATTAAATGAAAACAGTTAAAACAAAGAAAATAAAATTCCCACCAGCCAGAAATAACTTTTGGGAGGTATTGTCTCCATACACAATACACATCAGAGGGACCCTTGGCTTCTTTGGTAGCCATTCTTAGGTGCCCCCTTAGCTGATCTCTATGTACAGGCCTTGAGCAGGCAGTAGGCATCATCCTCAGATGATGAGCCTATGGGATGAGATGCTATCCTCTCCATCAAGCCTAAGGGAAGAAACTTCTCTATCACACCCTCAGAGGCTCAGAGACCATTTCAGAAAAGGTAGTAGAAAGAAGGTAAGAGCGAAAGGAGGGGTGGAGTACTTTGCAATATTGTCTTCCAGACACAGTGACTGTGACACCAATGACCTCATAGTAGCAGACATTACCTACCCCACATAACAGAAAGAGAAAAATGACGGTATCAAAACAGAGAGAGAAAAGTTGAAAAGATTTAATAATTGGGGAGGAAATAGAGGGTGGTGAGAAGGGATTATTAGCACAGTTTATTGTCTGTATGTATGGACATTGTCCATAAGAAGTGTTTTAAAAAGAAATAAGGGATAGAGGACCAGCAGAAATAGCTGCTGAAGATTTTTTTTAATATATATTTATTGTCCATAATGAGTTACATTATTTAGTGGGCAAACCATGCGTTGTTATGAGAGGCTGGTCTGTCTGAGCTTGCTGATGACTCACTCCTGCAGGCTGGGAAGCTTAATTTTACAAGCCAGGTTTAGCTGTGACTCCCCTAAAAGTCATGCTCTGTCTCTCTCTTTCTCTCTCTCACTCTCACACAGAAATGTGTATGTGTACACACACAGCACACACATACACAAAAACACACATATATGCATATTGTACAAAACTGGAATCATATTATAAGTACAATTTTTTGTTTTAATTGTTTAGTTAATGATATCCTAAGAATATTTTCCGATTGCATTAATTTTTATTTGAAGTGGTATTTTAATAAGTGTATAATGTTCTCTCAAGGCACATGTATTCCATCCTTTCCTGAACAGGGCTACTGTTGTATAGCAGATATCTCTGAATTGGAATATTCCCTCCTGAAGAGAGAAAGGGGCTCTGGGGATTCAGGAAGTTAAGTCTGGGAGACCTGGAATTTAAAAGGTTACATGACTACTCCTCAGTGTTACAGAAATGATTCAGGGCAGGCTTTGACCAATGTTAACTAGGAACTGAAACATTTCTTCCTTTGGAGGGGGAGAAAGGAAGCTGGGGAGACTCAGGAAGTCCACAAGTCTCAGAAAAATGTTTTAAGCTCCCCCTAAGGCTATATAAAGGAAAAACAACTGCTTGGGGAAAAGACTCTCCTACCAAGCTGCCTGCCAGTGTTGCAGAGTGCTAGAGGATCTTCAAGCCGCCAAGCTGCCTGCAGGGTGTGCAGTGAGTTGTCACAGTCATTTCCAGTGCTGGGTGGGCTTTTCTATGATGCCTTTGAGTCGTCCAGGCTCCCATAAGCAACCCCTCACCCTGCTCTATAAGTAATCACAATAAACTCATTGGTTTGCCAAAATTGTTTTTGGTGCATTCATAATTTGGTCTGTTATCTGAGCTCTTTCTGGGGTGAAGATGTGTGTCTGTATCACCCCAAGGGAAATGTTTCTCACAATAACAACATAGACAAAATAGAGAGAGATTCAACTAAGAGGGCCCTGTAAGGGTGGTCTATGCAGGCACCCATAGCACTGTGTTTCATTTTTCACTTTTCTGTGACATTCCTACTACCTCTTCATTATAAAAATGTGCCAAGTTTATTTCACTTTAATGCACAAATCAATGACATGGGGAAAAATTGATGCTGGTAGTTTATGGAGAGAAACAACTCTGCATTTTAACAAGGAGCAAACCATTCATGCAGAGGTTACATGTAACAGGAGATCATCCCTGGTCAGTAAGGCAAGCATGAAGGAGGAGGGGAGAATATTTGGAATTAGCACTTACTGTCTGGACTCAGCACATATTGGCTGAATGAAATATTTGGAAGGCTGGCACAATAGGCCTTCAAGCTATCTCACCTTTATTGTTGCAATTTACTATCATCGCATATGAACCTTAGGACATAAAATAAGTTGCTACAGAATGTTCTTGAATATAAAAGTCTATCTCCTAATTTTGTCCTTTCACCATTTATAGCTTTGCTCCTACCTTAAGCAAGTTTATTTAACGTTTCTTTGTCTTTTATCATCACACACTATGATTTGCTCTGGAAAGATAGTTTGTGAAGCCATTTGCTATAAGTATGTATTCAATATCCTTAGCTGTTGTTTTCACCCTTACCTTGCCTCTTAAAAGGGAGGATGAATGTCAGAATATCTGGCACATAACACCACTGACGATCATGAACTCAGGTCTTCCTTCAACACCTGCTACATAGGCAGCTAAGTCTCACTTTTCCAACTAATGTTACAAATAGTCTAATATATCTATCTATCACACACACATTTTTTTTCCACTTTCACTTAATTGAATGTTTTGGCCAACTGTGACTCTAGCAGGAGACTTTTATTGGCACTGAAAGGAGAATTATGGATTAAAAATACATGTAGTGCTTTTGAGAATGCAGTACGAATTAGGTTCTTTGATTGCCTTATTTAATCCCTAAAATAGCTCAGGTCATACTCTTATGTGTAGATTCAAGCTTAGATCTTATCCAAGCAAACACGATTCAGAAGTTGTCAGAAGTCGTACAACTGGAGGTAAGCTCCTACAGCTCCGGTGTTTTGCTAACTTCTGCCTATGAGATCTGCAGAGCTCTGCAGAGGCACAGACAAATTAAGTATTACTATTATCGAATTACTAAGAAGGTTACAAAACCAAAGTAACATGAGTCACCAAAGTGGGGGTGACTCACCAACATCTCTAGTGTAAGGACTTTTTGTTCTGGAAATCTTCCCTCAATATAGAATGAGCTAATTTATGATGAAGTGTTTCATAAAATAAAACCATAATATGTCAATGTCAATCAGTGCATATGCCAGCAATAGCTGATTTTTGGGCACAAATGATTGGGGTTCTTACAAGCATACAAAGCTTATATTTATGCCTCTATATGTACAAAAATATTATAATGTGGACATGTGTGTGTATGTGGAGTATGTGGAGTACTATACCTGACCTATCATTAGCAAACCTTGAATAAAGCATTTGAAAAAAGGGCCTGTTGAATTCCTTTTCTTCCACTTCGTCAAGTGAGTCACACCCCTTCCAACTAACTGCTTGTTGAATTAGTTTAGCATTAAGCTCACTCACATACTTGCCTTTACTGTTCATGTTGTTTCCACAGAAACAAAAAAACGTGAATCATGCACACCTATTCTCTCTGCTTGAATTGGACCAAACATTCATTAAAGGAATGTTTCTGAGTGCTTGTTCTATCCATTGCTGCCCCAGGCAAAGTCCCATCAGGTGCTGTGTGTGTCAAGACAGCAACAATCTTCACTCTCCAAGAAGCCAGGAACCTGTCTGGGTGGGGAGAGCCTAGGGGATCCTGGAGTAGTGGGAGGATGAGGAAGGGGACATCCTTTACTGACAATGGCATCCCAAGGATAGCTCTCTGAAATAGTGAGAAAGGTGGTCAGGAGATATATAAAAGATATCAGGAGAATGAGAGATGGTTTGGTGACATTCTTCAGATGGCTTCAGAGGAGAGGGCACTAGAGAACAACTTTGACCTTCAGGAGAGAGCAGGTTCTAGAGGCATTTCCCCCGTTATCATGGATACCTCCCTCATGACCTATGCTCTGGAAAAATGTCAATGGACTTAGTGTTGGAAACAGAACAATCCTGAGTCCTGTGTGGTATGATCTCTCCAGGCCTGATATAAGAATGACTACAGGGTCTTTCTAACTAGAATGTGCACTGGTGAGGGGGACCTGGCTGTGCCAGTCAAACAAGCTCATCCATTTGCTGGCCTTGCCATGTCCCTCGTCTGCTGGCTGTCCACTCCTTGAGGCTTGCTCATGGGCACATTAGTGAGAATACTACTTCAGTGTGTGAAGATTGAAGACAACCATGGGCAGTATATGACCCTGGTCCATGGTAGATGTTGAGATATTGTACAAAATGTTGATTGTACCTGTCCATGTGTCATTCTCTCTCCCAACAGGTCTGTTCTTAATCTTATGCCTTCTCAGTTAATCACCATCTAACCCTACTTTCACTTCTCGGCTTCAGAATTTATGGCTGATCCTTGATTGACTCACATTGCTGAGGGTCACAGGTCTCAGTCAAATGGTATTTTTGCTCAGGTCCCTAACTTAAGGGACTGTCTGCATGGGTGCGTTTACTCTGTGTCTTGGTCATAGACTCAGCTGCAAGCCTCCTGTGCACTCACATTCTGGAATACTCTGTGGCTGGTTAGAAAGCACTCAGTGCAAAATAGGAACATGCTGACAAGGAGGACATATATTAATGGAAAAGGGAAGGAAAGCTCAGGATGAGTGGCATATTCTCATTTTAAAAATATTATCTCTCATTTAAAAATCTCTATGGACAATTCTGGGGATGTAGCTCAGTGATAGAGTTTTGTCTGCCATGCAAGAGGCCCTGGGTTCAATCTCTGGCACCACAAAAATAAAACAAAAACATAAAAGCCCACCATTAACAAAAATCTCTATGGACTAAAATGTTTCAATAAAGATATAGAACCTGTGATGGCTAACGCTATGTTAGCTTGTTGGGGCAAAACCATGCCTGCATAGCTGACACAGATTTCTGGGGGCATCTGTGTGGGTGTTTCTAGAACACATTATTATTTAAATAGGCCCATTGAATAGAGGACTCCCTCTCCATTAGGAGTGGGTGCCAGCCAGTCTACAAAACTGCAGAGGAAGGGTGAAAGGTTCTGTTTCATAGGGAGAGAACATCTACCTTCTGTTTAAGAACATTGGCACTTCTGGATCTGGGGCTTGAACCCACCCCGCTGCTGGCCTCAAATTGGATTTAACCACTGGCTCCCCTGGTTGACTCTCGGGTCTTTAGGGTTGGATCAAAACTATATCTTTGGCTTTCCTGGGCCTCCAGCAGACAGAGGCAGACCTTGGGATTTCAGTCTCATAATGCCATGAGCCTGTCCTTCACAATAAATTTCTCTATGTCTCTCTGTAGTGATATGTGGGTTTTGTTTCTCAGCAGAAATCTAACACACTACTTGACTTTTGTGTGCATGTTTGTACTTTTAAGGAAATGGGTATAACTTGCAGACATCACAAAGCCTCTAGTGAAATAAAGAATACAATGTAAAACAGAGTGAAAGATGGTAACCGGTCTGTCTAAAGTAGTGTCTTCCAGCTGCAGATGGCTGATTTTGCAGCATGGTAACGACTTTTTTTTTTGATTGGAACAAAGAAGCTTCATCAAGTAAGTCTGAAAAATACTTATGTGAAGATAAACAGGGCTATTTATGTATGTGTGTACATTTATGTATGTATGCACATATATATGTAAGTACTTCATTTATGCTAGAGAATTCAGGGCCTTTGCCAGGCATGCATCCTGCAACTGAACAACACTCTGGCTTATTTCTTTCATGTGTGTTATCTTTGATTTTTGATCTTTAATGTGCTCATGTCTCTGACGAAAACGGAGCTAAGACAGTGTCCTTGTTCTTTTTCTGTGAACAACACCAATCCTTGGTTTTTTCATGGGAGGAGCAACTTGTCAAATTTGGGAAATGCTAACCAAGTGGGTCAGCTATTTCCCTCCTGTATTGCTTCAATTTTTATCTCTGCTTTTTAATCCTCTTTTTACTAAGCATTTCTGTTAATCAGAGTGCTATCTTTAAGTACTAAATATGATTTAATAACCATGTATTCCAAATTTCAATGCACAATGAAATGAATATAAATAACTTCAGGCTACTTACAATTAGTCCAAAACAAAAAAATCATCCAACTAAAATAATAATCTCTATATTTGGTAGAAATATGGCTTTCCTTAGGAGAGAAAATTGTGTTTATAAAAAATATTTTTGAATTTGATTCTCAAATGTGAAACAGCCATCATTACTATTTGGTCCTCTTGATCAGAGATTGAGCTGATTTTCCTTATCACTGAGTTCTGGAAAAGCATATTATCATCAGTGAATTCAGTGTAAGGCCTGTGATCACATAAGCCTGTTTAAATTACCTGAGCCTTTCATTCAGTTTTCACTTACTCCCCTTTATGTCCCCTTCCAAATTCTATTTTTCCCTCTTACAGCCATTGTAAAATATCTAAACACATTGAATAAAAGATCTTAGAAATTTTTATATGTGAAATATGTTATTTTGTATTCATAAGAATTCTTCTAACCCTCATGTCTAGAAACTTATGAGATTTTTAATATATAGTAACTTTTAATAAAATAGCACCAGTTGAAACGCAACTGCCAAGAAAAATTGGTTAAATCTATAGATCACATGAACCAAAATGTGATATGATAAAGCTATAAGTTTAGCAGTGTTTCTCTTTTGCCAAGAAACAGTGACTACAGAACAAAGCCACTAAGTCCAGAGAGCATTATTATTTGCTGCAGATTGAAATGTTTGTTTTGTCATTCCTTCCATTCTCCTTACTATGGGACGTGACTTTTGCATTCACAGCCCCATTTGTCATTGTCAGATATTGAATATAAATCAAATTTGCAAGGTATTTTATAAGTGTGCTAGAGCATAATAAGTCACTGACAACAATTTAAACATTTTATGACTTTGGAATCTTTCCTGTTTTAAAAACTATAATCAGATTGCCAAACCAATTTAAATTGGTCATGAATATTAATGTTTGAGCTGAAAACAATTGCACTAGGTGGCAAGCAATCAGCACATAGGTCTATACTAAAGAGAAAATTATAACCTCTCACTTTTTTCTACTAGTCTGCGTAGAGCTTACGATTATCCTGGTTAAGGAACACATATAAGGGAGAATATGCGGCATTCGAGTCTCTGTTCTTTTGAGTGTTCACTTAGTAAGATATGCTCAAAGTCAGACCATTTTTTCCCTAAATTTTGATATATCATTTTTCCTTTTAGCTGAGTAGAATTTCATCGTGTAAATATACCAAATTTTCACTGTCCGTTCCTCCATGGATGGGCATTTGGGTTGATTCCATTTCTTAGCTATTATAAATTGAGCTGCTATAAATATAGTTGTACAAAATTTTCTGCATTGAGATGTGACATCTTGCAGGTAGATGCCTAGTAGAGGGATAGCTGGGTCCATTGGTAGTTCTATGTCCATTCTGTCTAGGAGTCTCAGTGGTTGAACAAGTTTGCAATCCCACCAGCAGTGAATGAGGGTTTCTTTTTCCCCTCATCCTCACCAGCAATGATTGTTGTTGGATTTCTTTATGATTACCATTCTGACTGGGGTGAGGTGGTACCTCATTGTGGTTTTGATTTGCATTTCCCTGATGCTTAAGGATGCTGAGCACTTTCTTAGATGGGACAAGGCCATTTGTGTTTCCTCCTATGTGAATTCTCTGTTGAGATCAGTGCCCCATTTTGTGAGGGGACTGTTTGAGATTTTATTATGTTTTTTTTTTTTTTTTTTAGTTCTCTGTAAGATCTGGAGATTAGGCCTTTGTCTGAGTTATAGCTGGTAAAAATTGTCTCCCAGTTTGATGGGGGTCTATTGGCTCTGAGTATGGTTTGTTTGTCTGTATAGAAGCTTTTGAGCCTGATCCGTTCCCATTGGTTAAGTGATTGTTGGTTATGAATGAGAGTTAAAGGATGGGGGAGGGGAATGGTTTAAGCATGAGACTAAACCAAATTAGGTTCAAAAACATAAAATCCTCATGAACATACTGTAACCTATTGAGCAAGTAGTGGGCGTTCACTGGCAAGAGGGGCCATGAGTAGTAGGGGAGAGAGTCTAAGCCTGTGATCAATTAGACCAGGCTTACAACCCCTGGTTCCAACCACCGGTTCCTTCCCTCACTGAGCTGTTGACCAAAGTGACCCATGAGGTTCCAAAAACAAGACAGAATTCTGTCAAAGCCACTGAATTCCGCCCCCCCCCAGGCCTGAGGCAAAACCCTGTTGCTGAAGAAACCACAGAATGCCATCGATCAGTATCAAGAGACCCTTCAAGGTCTGGAATGGTAACCAGCCCCCAGGTGGTAATTAGTGTAGTGCTGGAAGGCACTTCACAAGATGCCAGGGGAAGCTGATCAATGACAGCTGGAGTAAACAGAGACTACTGGCATGAAACACAGTCTGAGGCCATGAATAAGCTGATCATACCTCCTACTGGGATAGAACAGCAAACCAAGAAAGGAGCACTCATGCAATGGGGGAGCCTGGGCCTGAGGGAGACAATTAACAGCTTTTAAATTTGTCCCAATATTCCACTTAGGGAGGGGGAGCCCTTGACTGGAACTGGGGATTCAGGGCGATAGGCACCAGATCCCGTACTCTTAAACTCTCAAGAAAAGATGCACCGTGGGAGCGATTGACAGGGAGGCTACTAAAAACAGAATTTTGGTAATCCAGAATTGTGTATATTTGTTAACCTAGACTGATCTCACTCTCTGATGGAGAATGTGTTTTTATTTTTCAGGATGCAGCGAGAGAGCTGTGGCCCATCTAATCCTACCATCCAACCGTAGGCAGATAGCTGAGATCCTGGCAAGAGATGAGCCACCACAGTCATATCATGGAGGATTCATATGGAATCCCACAGAGTATGACAGGATGAACAAGGGACCCACAGCCATACCCATTCAATCAATACAGGATAAGCCAGGGTGACAGAAATCAACAATTTTTGACACCAAGATCCCTAAGCTCACAACATTAAAGCAGCATTAATGCTTACCCACCATGACTCAAGGAACTGAGCAGAAGAGGGGGCAGAAAGATTGTGAGAGCCATGGTGGGGAAGACTACCAAGAGGCATGGCACCCCTCAGTAACACACTTGGGCCAGGAGAACCAGGCTGAGTACTAGGCTATCCATGGTCCCCTGCCACAAGGACAGATCCAGACGACCCACGGAGGAGGATATCCACCTGATTGGGGATTGGGGTGGGGGGCACTGGGGAATTGGGGATAACAACTCATTGTTTGCCCACTAAATAATGAAACTCATTATGGACAATAAATATGTATTAAAAAACAAAGAAAAGTAAAAAAAAGAAAATTATAGATATTTCCATATTCAAGTAGCTAGTACAAAATACTAACAATGTCACCACTTACAAACAGGTATAACACTATAAACTGTGATAAACGTGCCTTTTGAGGAGTCAAGTTTTCTTTTGTCTGTATTATGTCTTTTTCTTTAAAAGGATGAGGAATATAGGTATGTGATCTTAGATGTCACCATCATGCACAGCTGGGTTATAGATATCCATTATCTCATCAGCTTTCTTCTCACTGTAAGGCATCCTTCTGTGGGTCATGGTACACAGATGTTTGAATCACTACAACTCCAAGAGACCCTGATTTTCTGGTCTAGGACTTCTTGGCTAGCTTCATAGACTATGTGGTCACCAATTTTTAGACTACATTGGATATAGAAGGATATAAGAATCCCTGTTGGGATTTTTCTTTCTCCTTTTGATTCAGTTCTCTTTTTTGTAGAGAATATGATGTCACAATGAACTTGACAGTGCCTGGTAATAGACCATCATAAATAAATATTATCATAACAATGTTCATATGTTCATAAGTGCCATAATTGAAAGTTGTATTACAGTTCCTGTTAAAGTTATCTTTGTGTTGCTTGAAAAACACTTGAACCAAAGCATCTCATAGGAGGAAACAGCTGATTTCAGGCATGCAATTTTCAGGAGAACACCCTCAATGGCAGATGGAGCTCTCTCCCTTTCTTAGATTCATAAGAGAGAGACACTATCATCAGCCAGAACCATAACTCAAACTGCTCTCCACACTCTCCAGGGCTGGACTTAAGACCTGCCCTCAGTGTCATACCTCTTTCATGGTAAGACTCTGTCTACTTGCCACTCAGGTTTCAGGCTTTAGTCTATGTGGCCATTTATTCAAACCACTATATTCTGCTTCTGGCCCCGCTAGATCCAGGACCATCTCACAATGTAAATAGCATTTAGTGCAACTTTAACATTGTTCAAAAGTTCCAGTCTCATCTGAGATTTAAGACTGTCTCTTAACTTGGAGGCTTGTAATATCAAAACACAAGTTAAATTTCCTTCCCCTTTATATAGCCTTAAGATGGGGTCTTGCAAACCTTTACCAGACTTTTTGGCTTCCTGAGTCTCTGGAATTTTATTCCTGCGCACTTTCCCAAGAAGGAATGTTCATTTCTAGCTTCACTGATCTTTCTCACATCCTTTCCCCTACTGAGAGGTTGCCTCTGTGTGAACATCAGAAACTTAACCATGACAAGTCCATTCTTTGTCAACTTGACATCAAACCATATCATACTTAATTTCCAAATGAAGATAATAACAAGATCATAATTCTGCCTAACATGATATAACCACAAATGCATGATCTCCCCCGAAAACAAGGCAAGGTCCCTTAAGGAATGCTTAATCTTGAATATCTAATAAGTTAAATATAAATTCAATGATGGTTAACTAATGGTATGATCACAATATGAATTACATAATAGATAAATAAAGGAAAACAAAAGTATTGGTATACATATTCACAAACATTCTTAGCAAAGTAAGACAAAAACATTCATGGCAATTACAACCCTCATCATTGTAATTGGTCTAGTTGGTATTTGTAACTACCTTCTACTACCTATTCTGTATTTCCTCCACCTTCAGCCAGCACCACAGCAGGTCTTGGTTCTTTACCTGGAGGCATGACCCATACTTTCATTCCTGATGGATCTGGGCCATTTGTCACACTGCTTTGATTGTGGTGTTGTAGTTTCCCATTGACCTTGATAACAGGGCATGGTAACACCAAGAGGCCCCCTATAGAGTCTCCTGCATGTCAGACATCCCCTTCCTTGCCTCCATTGTGGAGGAGCAGTTCAATTTCTCCCTGGTAGTCTGGATCAATCACTCCTGCTAACACTGTAACACCTTTCTTGGCCTGTTGACCAGAGGGCATCAGGAGCCCAAAGTGGCCAGGGGGGAGTCTTAGCTTCCAGTTCAATGGAATGTTCTCTGTGCCTCCTGGCAGAAGCACTCCCCTTTTGGAGCCAAGAATTCTAGGCCAGCAGAGCATAAGGTTGCAGGAACAGGAAGCAAAAATTTGGCTAATTGGTCACTTGGGGTGATGGTAAGTGGTACCATTCCCATTTCCACCCCTTGATTCCTGGCCATGTGGATACAGGCTACAGGAGAAACAGTATCATATATAAGACACTGGTTCAGAGCATACACGGTAAAGCAATGCTGTGTGGCATATCATGATGGTGGATAAGGCACTCTGTGAGCCCATGGATGGTAGTTTTTGCTGAAGCACTCTGGGCAGGAAAAGCAAATCCATACCCAGAATAAGTGTCTATTCCAGGAAGGACAAAACACTGTCCTTTCCATGTTGGAAATGGTCCGATGTAATCAACCTGCCAATAAGTTGCTGGCTTGTCTCCTCAAGGAATGCTACCATATGGGGGTTCAGTGTTGGTCTCTGCTGCTGGCAGATCAGGCACTCAGCAGCAGCTGTAGCCAGGTCAGCCTTTGTTAGTAGAAGTCCATGTTGTTTGGCCCATGCATAACCTGCATCCCTGCCACGATGGGCACTTTGTTCATGGGCCCATTGGGCAATGACAGGGATGGCTGAGGAGAGAGGTTGGACACTATCCACAGAATGGGTCAGCTTATCAACTTGATTATTAAAGTCATCCTCTAATGAGGCCACCTTATGATGAGCATTAACTCGGGACACAAGTATCCTTATATCCTTTGTTCACTCAGCGAGGTCTATCCACATAGTTCTCCCCCAAATGTCTTTCTCACCAATTTTCCAATTGTGCTCTTTCCAAGTCCCAGCGCATCTAGCCAAACCATGGCCACATCCCAAGAATCAGTGTACAACTACACATCTGGTGGTTTCCTTCCAAGCAAAATGCACAACCATGTGCATTGTTCAAAGTTCTGTCCATTGTGAAGACTTCCCTTCAACACAGTCCTCAGAGATGTCCCAGAAATGGGCTGTAATGCTGCAGCTGTCCAGTTCTGGGAGGTACCAGCATAACATGCTGCACCATCTGTGAACCATGCTTTAGTCCTCTCCTCACTCAATTGATTGTAGGGCACACCCCATTATGCCATAAGCACATGCTTGGGAACAGAAGGTGTAGCAACCATAGGCATTCGGGCAACTTGCTCACGCAACCTACTTGTGCCTTCAGGGCCTGCTCAGGCCCAATCACATATATACCATTTCCACTTGATGATGGACTGCTGCTGTCCATGGCCAACTTTATGGCCTGGTGGGTCAGACAACATCCAGCTCATAATGGGCAGCTCAGGTCGCATAGTAACCTGATGGCCCATTGTCAAGTGTTCAGTTTCCACTAAGGCCCAATAGCAAGCAAAGAGCTGTCTCTCAAAGGGGGAATAATTGTCTGCAGAAGATGGCAGGGCCTTACTCCAAAATCCCAAAGGCCTCCTCTGTGATTCACCTATCGGGGCCTGCCAAAGGCTCCAGACAGCATCCCTATCAGCCACTGACACCTCAAATACCATTGGATCTGCTGGATCATATGGCCCAAGTGGCAGAGCAGCCTGCACAACAGCCTGGACCTGTTGTAGAGCCTTCTCTTGTTCTGGGAACCACTGAAAACTAGCAGCCTTTCGAGACACTTGGTATATGGGACAAAGCAACACAACCAACAGAGGAATGTGCTGCCCCCAAAATCCCAATAGGCCCACTAGACCTTGTGCTTCTTTCTTAGTGGTGGGAGGGGCCAATCAGGGACTTCACATCCTATTCCATATACCACATGTCAGCAGCTGCTCCTGGAACCGTGTGTACTTCATGAACCACTCCATGCATGCATTCCTCATGCTTCCAAAAGCAATACCAGGTATGCAGGACACAGCCATGTTGTTAATTCAGGAACAAAATACACATGACTTTGAAGAACAGATTCCTCTTTTAGCAATTTCCTTTCCAAAGAGTTTGCACAGTCCATCTTTCTGTCCTTGCTGGGTGGAAACACCTCAGGCATCTCTCCATTGTTTCAATGTAAAGCAGTTGGGCCATAATCAAAAGCCAGTCTCTGCCAGTAAGTTAAATTTGCTTTGAGGTTTTTTCCAACTTCAAATCTTAAATCTCAGTCCCATATCCATAGCCAAGCACACAGTCCATTTCTTAAATTCAGCTTTGGTCAAACTCTCTGGGCATGGGCAGTAGGATGCATCCACCCTTTGACCCAGGCACACACTTTTATTAAGGTTTTATGCAGTCTTTTCTTTCCTGTAGAAATTTCACAAGCCAAGCCTCCAAATGCAGTTCTCTCTGCACTGAGCATTTTCAAATTCTCACCAGAATAGTCTATAAAACTTGGTTTACCTCTCTGGAAGGCATCGTCAGTTGAAGGTACCAAGTCCATGTCCATTCATCCAGCACACAAGTTCCAGAAGATCAAAATCCACATGGTCAGATTCCATCTCAGAGAATCACCCACTGCTGGTACCAAATTCTGTTGCAGTCAGCCACACTCTGCTTGAATGATTCTCCAAACCAGGCACAGTTTATGGGAAGAAACAATTTATTTGTAGCTTTGGATACAGGGGAAGTTCCAGAATGAAAAAGAGGCTGATCACCTTTAACAGGTTGAAGCAGAGAGAAAAACCCACTCCTACATCACACACACACACACACACACACACACACACACACACACACACACACACACTAGCAAACAGGCAGTAGAGCAAGGAGAGAATTTCTTCCCCTTTATATAGCCTTAGAGTGGGGTCTGGCAACCCTATCCCTGACTTAATGGCTTCCTGAATTTCTGGAATTTCCTTCCTGCACTGCCCACACAGGAAAGGAAGTTTATTTCTACCTATTTTGAGCTTCTTTACATCCTGTCCCCTATTGACTTCCTGTGAACATCCTCAAACACCCACCCAAGATTACTTGAAAGGTCAATTTGAAATCAAAACTTAACCATCACACTTGACCTCTCCTGCCTGTTTGCTATTGTGTGTGTGTGTGTGTGTGTGTGTGTGTGTGTGTGTGTGTGTGTGTGTATGTGTGTGTTGTTTTTGCCTCTGGGGTCACTGTTGGCTGCTGCAGAGGGAAAAACAGTGAAACAGTGGGAGCTGAGCGAAGGCTGGTCACTGCTCTGCTGTCTCAGGGCAGTTCCATGGGCAAAGGGGTTCCTATGGCCAACAGGGAGTTGAAGAAGTGGGGAGAGCCAAACAGGTCAAAGGAATAGGGAACCAAGAGGTGGGGGCATAGAGAACATATAACACTTATTGGCATGAAGCATAATATTTCCCGCAAAGTCCATGTCCCATATTCAGCAGCGATAAGGTTTATGGTTTTATTGGAGTCAGCAAGGAGTCGTCTCTGGAGTGATCCAAGCTGGGCCTGGGTGAGGTCTCCTGGGTGGCGGTGGGACCAGGTGGGTGGTGGGACTGGGTGAGCGCAGCTCCTGGAATTCGAGAGGCTTTGCAGGAGAGTTATATCACATATATCAATCAGGAAGGATGAAAATTCTCTGAAGGCTTGGGCTGAGCTGGAAGGCTGCTTACATCTGTGGAATAATTATAGCTAGACAGTGGTAAATAGGGGCTGAAGGAATTTACATAGGGATTGGAAGGTCCTTCATGCCTTCAGGCTGTGGCCCTGATGTGATGCAAGTGGTTGCTGTGAGAGAAACGTTGGAGAGGCACCTGGCATCAGTGGGCCTGGAATTAAAACAAAGGAGATGCCCATCCCTGGCTAAAGGGCAGTATTTTGAAGAGCCTGGGTGGAAAAATAGTTTGTTGTTGAGAAAAAAATTAAGGGTGATGTTAATAGTAACAGCAATCAGCAAAGGACTGGAAGGGGATTGTAAAAGTAGCAGTTTGAGGCATTTGGTGGAGATTCACAGAGAGAAGGCCCCACTGAGGTGTAAAATTTGACCTGTATGGATAAAGCAGTTGCCATATATTAACAGATCACCTTGGGCAGCTGTAAGGAAGAAGAAAACTGAATTTAATAAGGCTGTTGAGAAAGTTAACTTTAAGGAGGCAAAAAATTTTTTTCTGTTTAGTAAGGCGGTTGAAAGAATTAGTTTTAACCATTAGGAGAGAGAATGATTTAGTACTAAAGTTCAAGTAGAAATTTGTAGAGTTAGACCAATTTTCTGAGAATGAGCAAAACCATTGAGCAACCTGGTCTTTGATAGATTTATAAGTAGAGCATTCTCTAGGGGTATATCCTCCCTTCAAGAATTATTATTTTATGCTTAAGGATGTGAGTTAAGTTGAGACCGGAAAGGAAGGTTTAGAGTTTGTAGTAGCATTAGTTTAGCTTGGGAGAGGAAAGAGAGAACAGGAAAATTGATAGGACCATGTAGGAGGAGGGGCTATTTTAACCTCTGAAGCAGAGTGTATGAAGAAAAATATCAATGGCCTCCTATTGAAAGAAGGAGCTATGTTAACCTCTGAAGGAGAGGTTGTTTGAGAAAGAAATGAAAAGATTTGACTCATTTGTAGGCTGGGGGCCGCGTGGCTGATTTGAACCTCTGAAGGAGAGGCTGCTTGAGAAAGAAAAAAAAAAGATTTACTTCATGCAGAGGCTGGGGGCCATGTTGGGCCGGTTTGAACCTCTAAAGTAGAGACTATGAGAAAGAAATTCAAGAAACTCCTGTAGAAAGAGGAGTTAATTTGATCTCTGAAGCAGAGGGAGAAAGCCTTGTGGAGGCTGGACCCTGGAGACATCTAGGGCTCTGTAGTAAAAGAGAGTTATCCCCTCAGGATGTGGGCGCCAGACCCCAGATTTTTCCTGGGGCCGATGTATTGATAGAAAGAAACAAAAGAAAAGGCTTGGGTCGGTGTGACTCACGTGTAGAAGTCTGTGGTTTTGGAGGTCAGTAGACACATGCTGGAGGTCTGTTGGCTGTTTGGAGGTCGGTTGTCCCGCATGGTGGAGGTCGGTTGCTCTGCGTTCTGGGGGGATCAGTGGTCCCGCATTTTGGGGGGATCGGTTGCCCCATGTTGGATTAGGGAATTCCTTTAAGATGAGTGATTTTCCACTGTAGGCAGAAGGCTTTAAATCTAGTGCTGACAAATGCAGGCCCATTGTCTGTCTTTATTTGTTGAGGGATTCCCATTATTGCAAAAGTGGAAAGCATATGGTTAATAAGTTTTTTTGTGTTTTCTCCTCTCTGAGCAGTTGCCCATATAAAGTGAGAGTAAGTGTCCACAGTCACAAAAACATGTTTCTGTAGACCAAATTCAGGAATATGAGTAACATCTATTTGCCAAAGGGCATTGGCTTTAAGTCCACGAGGGTTTGTCCCCATTGCTTGGATTGCAGGTGTCTTAATTAGAGAAGCACAAGAGTTGCATATTTTTATTATTCTCTGAATCTGCTGCTTAGGGATGGAGGGGAATAGTGATTGTAAGCCTTTGAGATTAACATGGGTATTAGTGTGAAAATCTTTTGCTTTTTCTAGGGTTGTCATCAGAGCTGTGGCCATGGGAGGTTGTATTTCTCCCTGTTTAGCTACTGAATCAGCAAGGGAATTACCTCCAGTTAAGGGTCCTGGCAGAGGGCTATGGGATGTGATATGTTGTATGTATAAGGGAGCCCTCCTTTTTAGAATATTATTAGTAATTTTAATTATAAGAGGGGAGAGTGGATTGTCATCTAAGCAGACAAATGAGCGAGTAATGCAGGGGAGCAGATTGACAGCATAAATGCTGTTGGAGAAAAGATTAAAAGAGCCATCTATTTCCAGAAGGGCAATATAAATGGTATATAGTTCCTTATATTGAGGGGATTTGTCAGGGAGTTTTTGAAAGTAAATTTTTGGGGTTGGTCCCTGTTATTTTATATAACTGCAGATGCTTCCTTGGTAAAGGCCACTGTTTAGCCTGGGAGTTGAAGGTAAATAGCAGGGGGTCCCTGGGGCTCAGTGGGAGTCAGGGAATGGGTCACGTGGGGCCCAGGCTGGGGGTGCTTTTGCCCCTAGCCAACTGGGTTGGGCCAAGCCGAATATATGGCCTGAGGATTTCCCTGCTGTTCACCCATGTACCCCAGCTGGCAGGTGCCTGGCCAAGCGAAGCTGCAGAAATGCCCCTTGAGCAGGGGGTGAGAGACCCCGTGAGGTTGGAGTGGGGCCAGGGGCTCAAGCGGCAGGGGCAGGGGTGGGAGCCTGGCAAAGCAGGGTCAGGGGAGGGAGCAGCCTCAGCTCCAGGCACGTGTGTGTCCCTCCAGTGCCTCAGGGAGGGTGGGGAAGGGTGCAAGTTTGATTTTAGGTTTCTCCAGCACCATGGGCATAGATCTGAGCATGAGAGAGTTATCAGCACTTTTGTCTGAAAGGCTGGGTGGCATGTCTCTGAGGCTCTGTGGCTGGAGCAGCACAGGTTTCTTTGGCACTGTGGGCGAAGGCAGATTCAAAGCTGGATAGACAGATCTAGGCATTGAAGGGTTAATAAATCTTTCTCTCAAAAGGCTGGTGGGCATGCCAGACTGCAGCTGGGGTGGCTCAGGTTTCAGCACAGCTGGAAACCATGGCACTGGTTGTGCAGTGACACATACAAATATTTGCCTTAATTCTTCTATAGCATTTTTTAGAGACTGTATATCTGTCATTGAGTGATCCTTTTTATTAGAACTGGAATTCTTTTGTGTTTTAGGGTCAGATTTTATTTTAGGTTGATTTAAACATTGTTTTATTGCTGCTAGTATTGGAAAAAAGGGAGGGGATTTTTTTTGTTTCTAGCTAAGCACTCTATTTGGAACCACACTTGTGACCCATAGGGGCTGTTGGGATGTATCCAAAGAGGGATCAAAAGGGCTTCCTCCCAGAAGGAAGTAGCTTTTTTCTTGGAAAGCTGAAGTCCTCATGATTTTAGGAGTGTCTGTAATGCCTTGACTGGAGAACATTTCTGTCTGGACGTGGAATTTCCCATGATAGCAAAAGATGTAGAAGCGCCAAGACTGTTAGGCAATGTTCCCTTACTGACTGGCAGTGAGGGGGATTCCCTAGCAGTTCAAATGCCAGCCTCACTGCAAATTTCAGGGTTTGGTGGCCTGCCCTAAAGGCTTTTACTGGGTCATTGTGTGACCAATTTGATTCCAGATAGAGACTATGATAAAATGGCCACTTGCCAACACCCAGAGGCTGTTGGGGTCAATCTTTCCAGCTAACAGCCTTCCTTCTCTGCTGAAGAGTAGCCTCAGCCGAGAAAAATCAGTTGTTTTTTAGCCTTAGGATAGTTCCTCACAATGGCATGGACCAAAAAACAAAGCAGGAAATGAGAGTTTGGAGGCGCAATCCCCAATTTTCCCTAGCGAGGGGGGACTTACATGTCCTGCAGAGGTGAACGCTGTTCAGTCTGTGGAAGCCCCACATCAGGGTGCCAAGATGTTGTTTTCACCTCCGGCGGCACCATTAGCTGCTGCGGAGGGAAAACAGTGAAGCGGTGGGAGTTGAGCGAAGGCTGGTCAAAGCTCCGCTGTCTCAGGGCGGTTCCACAGAGCTGGGGGTCAACGCAGGGGGGTCCGGCAAAACACAGACACAAGCAGATGTGTATAGTGTATCCACGTGGTTCTTTATTCAATTGGGAGAGCTTAAATTTATAGGCAAAAGGGGGCCAAGGAGATGGGGAATAGGGAAGAGAAAAGGGATTGGTTGGTCGGGGAGGTGAGTTAGCGGCCCGCACTGGGATAGGTGAGTATGGAAAACCTGAGAATACCTAATTTGGTGTGCCTGGGTGGTGGGAAAAACGTGATTCTAGCCAAAGTCCATGGGGATGGGTACAAGGAAGTTTGTCTGGTACCCATTGGTAGTCATGCTGAGATGGGAATGCTGGTTCCTCTGGCTTGCCCATGGGGGGTTAGGGGTGAGGGTTGATGGACCTTGGAAATGCCTACCAAATTATCGGTGTTTCACCTACTCAGACATCCT